>NW_019280980.1:0-42978 GCF_000648695.1 Onthophagus taurus
GCATATTGGATTGCTTACACAAATGTCATAAAAAATCTTTTTCTGTTATTGAATTCAGTCAGGTCGTTCATTAATTTGATTTGATTATTATTGCCTACATTGATGAATAATTCTTCGTAGAGGTCCATTTCACGAGACTTTTTAGGTTTTTGACAATTTTGACGTCTTCAAATTTGATCTCATGTTTGCAGGCTTTAACATGTTTATATACCGATGAGTTGCTTTTTGTGGTGTGTTCCTTAAATCTTGTGTATAAATTTCTTCCAGTCTGTCCCATGTAAATCTCATCGCATTTTTGACACTTAATTTGGTACACGCCACTTCTGTCTTCAATCTTTATTTTGTAATAATAAATACTATAAACCATTTTGCATTTTATAGTATTTATTATTGAAGTCGAAAAAGTTTTGTTTACAGACTATGTTAAGGATTTCAAGGAAACTGTCGATTTCTAGTATGTCGATTTCTATTTTATCTATGTTCTCTATTAGGTGTTCCTTTATTAAATCAACAATAGGGGTAATTGGTATGTTTTAATATAAGTTTTTTATATCCAGAGATATCAGTCTGAAATTCTTTCCTATTTTGATTTTTGATAGTTTTTTGCATAATTCCGTGGAATTTTTAATTGTGTGTTTAAAGCAGTTGTTGAATGTCTTATACAAAAATCTTTGAACTATTTTCGCAATTTTGTTGGTTGGTCTATTAGTGTTTCCAATAATTGGTCTGATGCTCTTATCGACCTTATGCAATTTTATTAAACTTTTCATGTGTGGGATCTGAGGCTTCATTTCAATAGAGTTAAAGTTATTTATGTTAAAAGTCTTCAGGAATGGGAGATTTTGTTTTATTAGTTTTTTCAAATTATTGTTATATGCAATAGTTGGGTTGTTCTTAATTTCTATGATATTATTTTGTTTAAAAAATAGGGTGGTTTTTGAAATGTAATCATTTTTCTGCAAGATCACTAGGCCTGCTCCTTTATCACCCAGACTTAACAATAACCAGAAATACCAATACAGAGAAAATGTATATAGAGAAAAACAATATACACTGACAATATCATACCAAGGAACTCATACTGTTGCAAACAACACAAATACGCCAACTTTAGGTTCCTTTTCAATACAATATATAATATACCCCTTAACCCAGACAATCTATCTGCTGAAATAAAGAAAATCATAAAAATTGGTATAAACAATGGATACAGCATTGAAGAGTTACAAGGAATATATAATATGGTCCACAAATCCAGAATCAACAACCTAATTTTTCCACAGATCAAAAACAGGCAAAACTTCATCTCACTACCTTTCCACCCTACACTAGAATACAAAATGAAGAGAAACTTATTTAAATTCGACCTAACCCCTGCTTTCACCTCCAGCAATAAAATACAACATCAGTTAGTTAACAACAAGAACAAAATAAAGATTGAAGACAGAAGTGGCGTGTACCAAATTAACTGTCAAAAATGCGATGAGATTTGCATAGGACAGACTGGAAGAAATTTATACACAAGATTTAAGGAACACACCACAAAAAGCAACTCATCGGTATATAAACATGTTAAAGCCTGCAAACATGAGATCAAATTTGAAGACGTCAAAATTGTCAAAAACCTAAAAAAGTCTCGTGAAATCATATATAAAATCGCCTAGTCAGCGATAGAGGAGATATAGTAGAAACCACGAGAGCTGGCAGTGACAGATCGCTTTAAAATGGTATGAATCAAGATATGGACGTACGACTTAGATTATTTCACCACATACATTTAAATGTAGGTTATGTTAGTAATGGAGGTTATATGTCAAACATTGTCAAAGATATTATTTAATGATTTTCCTTTCAAAGAAAACATTTTCGGCTTGTGAAAACACTAACAGATTCATGACAACGCTCACAAGACGTTTCGATTTGAGGTTATAATTATAGAGTGACATCCCTTAGAAGAACAGACGTACTTTTTCGACGTGGCCATTTGAATTGTACAGCAGACATATTAAACTAACGCTATCTCTTTCCAACACACATTACTCTCTAGCGGTTTGTGAACTACGTATGGCATTTGTAAGAGCGGAAAATGATGATTTACTGCCAGCTCTCATGGCGTCTACTATAGCTAGGCAGCAAAAGTGTGTAAACACTAGAGTGCAGATAGATATGTATCTGCCTATCTCGTTACAATTTAACTCAAGACGCATGCGCGAGCACGTGGTGCGTACGCTATCATCTTATTGGACGGTGAATTAAAAATTAATAGCAGCTGATGACCTTGATGTTTATAAATCACCAAATAAACGTTTGACATATGAACATAACCTAAAATCTTAATATTTAGTTATGTACATTATAGGTTTTATGTGTATAATAACATAATTATTAACATATTTTTGGACTAAGCAATTTAAAATGTAATCATTATTTGTTACGAAAGTGAAGAAAATTTGTTAAAAGTAAAATAAAAAAGAAAAAGAGTAGTGGAGATATTTTTGGGTCCTAAAAATTGGTTGAGCAGGTACAAGGAAAGATCTCAGTGTAAAAATAAAGAATTCAAAGTCCTCGTTTAATTATATCGATGTAAATTTTATGATAGAATATTATGTACATTAAATAGTAAGTACCTAAGTACAGGTGGTTCCAATTCGATGTCCGAATAGGCTAACTCGGAAAGTATAAGAGTTAGAAAAAAAGTAGCTTACATGTCGTGATCTCGTTTTTCGAGAAAGTGCTAATGCCGAAAACCTCATACCGCTACCGTCTTTTGTTTTTTTTGCCTAGAGGTCAAAATTGAAAATATCGTAAAACCAATAAGTGCAATTATCTTGGTTACTATTATAGGTGGAGTATTATAACTAAGACATTATATGGACACTTTTTTACAGAGAATTTGATGACGTAGTCACAAAAATGTTGTCGGTTTTAGTTTTTGAGATATTATCACAATTTTGGTTTTTTTAAATGGAAACAACCACTGATTATTCGCTTAATAAATTCGTTATTTTTTTCTGATTACAAAAATATAGGGTTTGACAGGTCTATTTCTTATTCTTTTAGAATAAAACTAAAAATAAACTTTTCTTTTAGTGTCGTCCAAGAAATTAAATTTACAGTTTCCTGTAAATTACGGTTCTATAACTAAAAATTAAAAAAACATATTTCTGATATTTGAAACAAATATATTTGTTGAACTGTTTAATTTATATATGTTTTACACAAAAGTTGGAATAGATTGCATTATTTCACATTTTTTATTACGATTTAATATTATTTTTAAATGACTTAATAAATTATCGATAGATGGCGCTCATATGTTTTTTTTTAAATTCAAATAAACATAGCAACATTTGTTTGTATTCAAAAATTTTCTGAAGTGTCACTTTAAAAATCCTGTTTTTAAGATCAATTACGAAAATTTTGAAAAGTTTGACATGTTAGAATGTTACATATTAAAAAATTATTTGTTTTTAAATACCAGAAGTTATCTTCGTATTTAATTGTTAACTTTTTAGATTTTACCTACCGCCCCGTAACTTACAGGAAACTGTAAATTTAATTTCCTCGACGACACTAGATGGAAATTTTATAAAAAAAGTTTATTTTTAGCTTTATTCTAAAACAATAAGAAATAGACCTGTCGAACCCTATATTTTTGTAATCAGAAAAAAATAACGAATTTAATAAGCGAATAATCAGTGGTTGTTTCCGTTTAAAAAAACGAAAATTCTCATGATATCTCAAAATCTAAAACCGAAAATTTTTTTTGACTGTCATGAAATTCTCTGTAAAAAAGTGTCCATATAATGTCGTAGTTATAATATAATGTTTAATGAATAACCTATAATACATAAACTTGATATTTAAAGCAATATTCAACGTCAATTTCACACAAAAGTACATATATTCTAATTTATTTGATGCATCTACGATCATTTATATTTAAAGGAAATTATCTACAATAATTGCATTTTCAAACTGCATAAAATACGCGCGAAACACTTTAAGCTTTTTAAAATTTACGGTTCGCGCATGCGCTTTCGCGACACTTCAAACGACAAAGACAGAACATATAACATTCCGTCTGCCTTTGATGGAAACGCTCGCCACTCATTGCTTACATAGGGAGTCAGCGATATAGGAAATAGTATATATGTATATGCGTGAAATGGACCTCTACAAAGAATTATTCATCAATGTAGGCAATAATAATCAAATCAAATTAATGAACGACCTGACTGAATTCAATAACAGAAAAAGATTTTTTATGACATTTGTGTAAGCAATCCAATATGTCGTTACCACACCAACCACACAACACCCCCACCCCCCTCCATAACATCATCCCTCTTCACTAGAATATTATATGTCAATCACGCATGCGCTTTACATTTATTTTAATGTCAGTACGCCATTGTTATAAGTTGTGGAACGCTCTTTCGAAAACTCGCTAAACCGATAGTTGATTTTGCTGACCATCTATTTTTAACACCCTTGACAATAATTGCTGTTAACAACGTGTTGTTCATACAGCAAAATAACTTTTTACATTTCATTGTCGGTTGTTGAAAAGATATTCCGCTTGCGTGTTCGTCGTGCTTTTGACAGAATAAGTAAGTCGCCATTTTGTTTTATAACTGTTCTCTCGAAATTAATAACTATATTTTTTAGCAAGTTAAGAACCGAATAAGAAGTGAACCTTGTTTTCTTTACAGAATAGATAACGAATACTTTTATAATTAAACCGTTGCGTAAACGTGGCTTAATATTAATCTATCTTCACTACTTGTGTCGACAACATAATCATTTTCAACATCGATAAAAATTTTGACGGTAAAGTAGTTTTACACACTTACATCTATCCTTATAATTTATGTCTTTCCTTTTTATATATAGCACCTCACTTTTCTTCAGTCGTGCCTGAAGAAGAGTGAGGATTTCACTCGAAACATTGTAGCACCGAAACATTAATAAAACCATTCATCGTCCATTTTGGTTACATTTATTATAACTCACGATGAACTTAGAATCCATTTTATCCAAACATAGAATCATTTGGGTTTAGCCGCACGTCTGAGTTCTAGGTATAGTGTTACTTCTAGTTTTGCACTTGCACTGTTACTATCTAGAACTAACCCTATACCTAGAACCAGAATCATAGTTCTAATGTTAGTTCTAGTGACAGAGCAACTGTAAAACTAGAACTAACACTATACCTAGAACTAGAATCATTGCGGGTTTAGCCGTCTTTAGAAATGTGCAGCTAAACCCGAATATTTCTAGTTCTAGTGTTAATTCTAGTGACAGAGCAAGTGTAAAATTAGAACTAACACTATACCTAGAACTAGAGTACCTAGTTCTTGTTTTGCACTTGCACTGCTAGTATGAAGAACTAACACTATACCTAGAACTAGCATCATTCGGGTTTAGCCGTCTTTAGAGACGTGCGGCTAAACCCAAATGATTCTGGTTGTAGGTATAGTGTTAGTTCTAGTTTTACACTTGCTCTGTTACTAGAACTAACATTAGAACTTAGTTTATTAGAACTTTAGTTTAATAAAAACATGCAATATAGTGATATTTTATGCTAACTAGCCACCTGGTAGGTGGGGTTTAGGGTCCAAATGTTTCTAGGTCTAGTGTTAGTTCTAGTGCTAGTGTTAGTCTAGTTTTATTTGTTATTCAGCGCTAGATTGTTGTATATATTTATTGATCCGTTATATCGAGGTTTCACTGTAATGTCAAATTATATAGACATGTTGCATTTTATGTGGGACAAACTAAGCAGGTACGCCCAGATTTCTATGAAAATAAATTTTTGTATATTGCATCTTAAGTGAAATTCAGTGTATAGATGGAGTTTGGAAATGCCTACAAAGCTTATGTCGTTAAATCGGCACCGCATCGCTGTCATGATCTAATTAATATGAGCCCCTGAGTGAATTTATAATGCATGGCCGTTAGGTGTCGCGTGGCAGGGGTCGGCCGTTATAGCAACCCCTCCTGACCCCGCACGACCCGCGTCACGGCAATTTATGGAGGTAGTAATTTTGGCTCCGATAGCGGGCTCCGGCTAAAAATTTCAAAATTATGCCTCCAGAAGGCGAACGTAGATCGGGGAATTGCGTTTTGAAGAGAAGTTATGCTACCGCGTTACGATGTGGTGGTGCGGTGCCATCGTCGTCGACGGTGGTGCTAAAGTGGATTAACCTAGTCACGTCCACCGAACATTACGCAAATCGAATACGTTTTTGTTAACATCGTCGTCATAAAGGTAAAAATATCGAAAAATTGTCGTCTTCTTAATTGAAACGCCAGTTAATTTAGGCAATTGTTTTAACTGAAATATATGCGTAAAAATTGCTCTGGCATTTTCCCGATATATTTTCAATGAATTTTTCCAACCACGTTTCGTCCGAATGCAGACCCACCACCAATTATTTCGGTGTGCAAACAGTAATTCTATATATAACGATATTTATTTTACATTGCACGCCTCGGTTTATTTGTTACAACTTGTCATACGGCCCCCGTTCGCTGTGGCTGGATTGCAATTACTAATTTGCTGATAATTATTATTTCGTTGAATCTATTTTGCCTGGTACATTTCGAACTGTTGACGGCTAAATCAACCATCCAATGGAAAATAATTATTAGAGATAGCGGCTATTTATTATATCGTACGTGCTCTATTATTTCCCCAAAACATTGTTTTTCATTTTTTGTTTTTATTTTACCATTTTTTATTTAAAAAAATAGTCACGTATTTAGCCAAATTTAAATTTACCTACAAATAGAATTATTTTATTCTTTATATAAAATCCTTGTAATATAAAACCTTCTCGTATTTTGAAAATTTATTGGCACCGATCTGGAGCCCGATGATATTGGTCGAGAGTCGGCCCTTCTGGCAACATAAAATGCCAAAGGTTCAGATTAAAATGTGCATATTGAATCAAACCGCGTTCGCTGTGCTCCCATTCCACTGAAATAATACCGCGCTATTATTTTTGGAATTACAATAAAACGGAAAGGAAAAGTTGCCGTGTACGCGCTTTGATATTCATGTGAAAACGTTTATATGTTTGTTTCGAACAATGACCGATCGAACGTTTAAATATTTTATAAAAAGCAATAACAGCTTTGTGGACCGTATTGCCGCATAACGTTATTGAATGGCGTTTTATGTACCATAAAATTCTGATAGACGACGATAAAGTCTCTTGAAAAATCGAATTGTCCCCGTAAATACATTTTGTCTATATAGACAACTTGGAGCCACTTACCTCCCAATATAAACATTCCACAGGCAATTAGGGTTTTATTGTCACCATTACAATGGCCAAGAAGTGCGAAGAAGAATCCTAGAAGTAACAGGACGATTGCTGCTCCAGATAATACGGTACAGGACCTAGAACAAAAAAAGAAAAAAAAAATTACGAAACGTGGAAAAGTTTTGTTTCTTCTACACCATTATTCTGTACCTACACGTCTCACGAGCTATTGACGTCATATTCTGGTTGTATCTTTCAATATTCGAGTAGTTGCACGTGGAAAATTGATGCCATGCGAAGGAACTCACGTTTTGTATTCAATTTAAGTACGTAGTACGGAATGCGCACGGAGAAAAGTTCGAGTCCTCTACGTATAGGTCACCGATTTTTTGCCCCATCACTTCGACGTGTAAATTGGAAAACTTGACAAAAGTTAGATGAGATTCGACGCGCAACCTATCAACCGCTCATAATTCGCAACACGATCCCTTACAGTATAAATTTATTTAGTTATTTATAAAAGAAAATTATGAAACGAAACGATATCCTCAATTATACTAGATCACAAATATAAGCTGTCATCTAAAATAGTCACGTTTCAGAACATTTTCGCATACTACATTTTTGGTCATGTAAAGTTCGCAATTTTAAGGTCACAATTTCAAAAAGAATTTTAAATAAATGTTTATGGTCTAGACTTGCATTAAACAATAGCAAACAAGCCATATTAATGATCTAAATATGTTTGATAGATTATGTTTATGGTAACTTCTTAAACTTTTTCCTATCTTAATGTACACAAATTTTTCAAAGATAAGTTATGAGTTGGATAAGGCGTTACTAATGAAAATGTGCTCAATTCTACACAACAAATAAAATTCAAGGAACAGATCTACATTCCCAGGATACGACGTTTGTTGGCATGTTTTTGTATTGGGGGTGGTTATTTGGCTGTCACATCGTGAATATAAATATCAAAACCAAAAATTAGTCCAACCTCATTACCTAATATTGGCAGCCAATTAGTAAATAAGATGCTGGTTTGCAAGAATTTAATTTCATAGCCTGATGAATAAAATTGTTGCAATCTTATAATCAAAATTGATGTTGATTACCCACTTATGTAAACCAAGATTGCAACATGGAAAGGATAAATAATAAGCAAAACAATAGCAAATAAAGAGATTATTTTAAAAAACTTTCTAAACATGGAAAAACCTGCCAAGTATTGGTGAAACAAGGAATGTCATTGATGCACTAAAACTCGGAAAACCGATTTCATAGACAAACTATTCACGGTTAAGCAAATATGAGAACAAATATAGAGAAAAAGAAAATATGATGCAGACTAGGTCAGGAATGGTCATGGGTAGTAATACGATGGACGACATAAAGATAGCCTCGCAATTCGTATACCTTGATATGATGCTGGCTAGGGATGGCAGCCAGGCTAAGAAAATACGAAGAAGAACACTGCTGACCAACAAAGCTTACTATGCAATAGCTCGTATAATCTAATCTAAGTGTATACATAGAACAAGATGGAAGGACGAGTCGGACAGAGACGCAAGGGATACAGTAGAGTTCTGAAGTTTGATGAGGGAGACAATAGTTAGAGAGGCATGGAGGAAAAAGTTGATTCAGGGCAGTTTATTAGAGAAAAAGAATGCTTTCATGCAACATTCCTGGAAATATTCTAAGGAAGTATCATCGACATAAAAATGGTACTTACAACACCTAAGCAATTAGAACTGGTCTACTTGCTTAGGTGCTGATATACATCAAATGGCACCTACAGGAGTGCTTGAGAAATTGTGTACGTTTAATCTAGAATAAAGATCACAGAGTTATGCTAACCAGAACCTAGATTGCGATATTCGCTGCTCATTCAACTACATTACTATTACAGTTTATTAAAATAATGAGATGAGTTGAAATTCGTCTTGCTGCACCCAAGCTAAAGAATCGTTCTGATTCTCCGGTCCTCTCTATTGAGAGCGTCTCTAATCGATGCTTCATACATGTAGAAAAGAAAAGCAGGAAGACTATTGTCTCAATCGATCGGAATGATGAAACAAAAAGAAGGCCATTGATTTGTAACGGATGCTAGATGATATTCTCTCTGACTGCTTCTATGTAGAACTGTGATGTTGTGTTCACAACACATTTAGAATTGGTCTAATTGATTAACAACGTCCTTAGAATAATACTTCAGGAGGTTAGAAGGATTTCAACAAAAATGGTACCTATTGATGATTTTTGAGTGTATTTGTTTAATACCAGGAAACAGAAAAAGTTTGTTGATGTGTGTCGAAATGGTACTAATTGATTGAAAAGAATTTCAGGTTATTTAAAAAAGTCACAACAAGATAATAACTTTAAAGGAGATATTTTCCAGATATTACGAAGATTTTAGAATACAGAAAAATTTGATTGGTGCGAATCAAAGTTGTTCTAATCAATTAGAAACATCCTTACGACACTTAAGGAGGGTAAATGGAAAATATATGTGTCGAAATGCACCAATCAATTGAAAACAGCTTCGGCTTATTTACAAATGACATGACAATACGGTGACTTTAAAGGGGAGTTTTCCAGAAATTTAAAAGACTAGAATGTGGAAAAAGCTGATTGATGTGAATCACGATAACTAATATGTCGATAACTAATATAAGGTGGACCGTTTGTCGAAATTTGGTGTTGAGAACGATATTATACAAAATTATCAGCAAGTTCTGGCAATAAACTTTAAATGGAGGAATGATTGATCGGTGTATACACCTATTGCCTTTGATACGGACTCACTACAATTTTTGCCTATAAAAGCTTTGCAATTACGTGTCCAAATAAAACCCTATTTTCTGGCGTGTGATTGACAAAGCATCGATCAGCGGCACCTTCAATCTTCATACCAGGACGTTCACCAGTAAAACTAGACTGTTTTTGCAGCGTAGAAACGTCCAAAAAATGACCTCGTTTAAGATGACTGACGAATTTGACCACGATAGCTTTATGCTACTACATCAACATCCCGAGGTTTTTTATTTTCAAATTTAAATTAAATTTAACTCGATTTTTTAAGTTGAATCAAATTTAACGTAAATAAATATATACATTATCGTTATATCTACGTTAAATACAACACAATTCGGCAAACTACTCGTTTGGATAGGTTCCAGGATAGATTTTTCAACAAACGACGCGACAGTGTTAGAAAAGTCAATTTTCTCCAAATGAAGAATGCCATTATTTCGGACGACGTTTTATTCAATTTCAGGGGATTTCTCTAGAAGCGATCAAAACTTCCGACGGACTTCTGCTATTAAAAGTTAATGTCTTTCTTAGCCCGTCTAAAGCTTTTCGGGAACGTGAATTTTGAAGTTTTGCCCGGATGTCGACGATTAAACTTCTTAGCTTGATACTGTTTTACACTTTTAAATTGATTGCGCAGAAGGTTCTTTCCGTAAAAAATCAGTTTACTATCACATAATAAAAGTGACATAAAATCCAAATAGGTCTATTTTATTTGGATTAACGAACAAATTCTATGGTTTACAACACTATAAATTTAGTTTAAGAAGCACGACTCGGTTGTGCTTTCGTTGTAAGTCTGTCGTACATCTTCCAAATCAAATTTTAATAATAAATTAAGGTACTTTTTTTCTAGTACTCTTTCTCGGACGTACACCGTATTACATTATCTCTCACGGTTGTGGAGATAAAAAGAGGAGAAATTTAGCAGGGATTTGTAGGACGTTCGAAATAGGAGCGGCGCGAAACGATAAATTCGCCAGATAAAACCTACGGAGTGAGGGCGAGCTTGCCCGTTCGTTGTTTTTGGTTTAGTAATTGTAACAAACGACCTCCTGAGCTGCACCAGTCCAACCCGTCCCGTCGTTATCTGCGAACTGTATTAAATACTGGCCTTCAATTGTAACCACCATAAATCTTACGGAACAATTAAAATAAAAAAGAAACATTTACTGGGAAACGTTTTTAGTGTTTTCCGATTTCGTTACACTTTCCAATTAAGATTGCCAGTCATAACTTTCCCCCCGTTCCGAGTCGTACTCGAATTGTAATTAAATTATAAATGCAAACAGCCTATAAAAATGCGGGATACTTTTTATACAACCAACAAAATCTAAGCTATGCATTTTTTCCTCTGAAAATATGAGCACATATATAACTCCTAAAATATAACCACAACCCTTAACGCAAACCGTTATCGTTTCTCACCTTAAAGTGCTTTAGCAAACATCCACCGTTTACCGAAGAACGTTAAGGAGGTTCCCCATATTTTCTAATACTTCTTTCGGGGCGTTTCATTATTGGATATAAATCATTTCGAATAACTCGTTCCATTATGAATTTTACAGAAAGTTATTTTTAACAATAAAGGCAGAATAAAATAGAGACCAAGAGAGAATTAATAATTGTTGTATTGATCCATCATGTATAACACAGAGCGCGCTTTGAAATGTGCAACCACCATGAAGTAATTGATTGCAGTTTTCGTTCTGAAAGGAATAAGCAATAAAAAGACCGCGTTCGTCGCTTATTTAGGGCTATTTATCCTTGTCAAGAGGACATATCATTGCAATCCGCAATATACGCGGCGAATTTCCCAAAAGAAATATAAGCGTCATAAGTAGGTGTCATCCTGGGATAAATGACATTGCCTGTGCGGTAAATGTTGCGAAATAAACTGATTTGACAGTCGAAACGAACATTTTACCCTTTTAAAAAAGTTAGGGTCACACTAGTATGAAATATTAAGAACAATCGTACTTGATATATAAGTAAACTTACAACTAAAAAACTGTCTCCAAATGAATAGCAGACGTAGTTATAAAATCGAATGTGACTATAATAATGGTCGAGTTGAAAGTCTCAATATTTTTATTTCTAGATTTGTTGAAACTATTTCAAAAACAAGGGAAACATCGATGGATTGAAACGTAAACCAGGACTTGTCCATCACTAATGAAAAATTTCAGGACGATTCGTTTGAACCAAAGTAATTTTAGTTCCAGAATGCAGATTTCTCGATAATAACCAATAGTCGATGTCATCATTCCAACCAAATTGTTTATGAAGAGACATAATTGCTGCTACATGTCAACGAACACTTCCAGAGCACACACGCTCTCCGCCGTTTGATCCAATTAATTCAGTTTCACAGAAATGGCCTACCCTTAAAGAGCATATCTAGCGAGTATACCTAAAATCGACGAATAGTACAGTGTGTTAATTAATTATCGTACCCGACGTCATCATTGCAAGTATGCAACCAATATCACAGTGCAATACGCATCATACGCAAATCGGGTATCGTAATACCAATTTTGTGATATTGGTTGCATACTTGCAATGATGACGCCGGGTACGATAATTAATTAACACACTGTATATGTTATTCAGAAATGAAAGGTGAGCGGTGATTGTAGGAATGTTCCCCGAGTTGGCAGACCGACAAAATTGGGAGATAGAGACCGGGGAGTACTGTCCAGAGTAATTCGAAAGAACCGCACCCAACCCATGAACCACATACACCAGGAGTTTCAACAGGCATCCGGGAATGTTGTTTCGATGAATACCTTCGGTAACGACGCACATCTGCTTTCTTTGTGAATGGATCAGCTTTGAAAGGGCATAAATAAATTAATTAAATGGTTTAGTTTACTTTCGTCAGTTAACAGTTTGGTGACTTTAGAAGTTAGAACTCTAGAGATGTATTTAAGTTTTGTGTATTGTACAAAAATATTACAATTACACTATGAGAAAAAAAATAAAGTTGTAAGTGTGACCTTGCGACTAAAAGATTTATTATGCGTTACTAAACAAGAATTGGACAATAGGAAAAGTATCAAACCCATAAACTGTTCAGAAACAACGTTTTATCAACATCGACTACATTTTCGAAAACGCAGAATCACAGAAAACATTGCACGCAGAAAACTGCCTAACAAAACATCAAGAAGAATTGCTTTACTTGCTAATTACTCTATTTTGATATTGTGCTTGCTATAATATTGGTCTAAATGTTTCTCATCTGAACAATGCCTGCCCCGAATCGCATGTGGTGTCAACGAATTTCAGTGTTTCTGGGAATACCTAATCTACTCAGTACTTTACCTAATTCAAAGTTCTGGATGACAGCGGTGAAGAAGGTTTTTCTCAAGAATACAACCTCAAAAATTGGTCTAAAATTAGAATCTGAAAGGAGTGATACTACTGATGATGATGATCTTCTGATTATTATTAAGTTTTATTATTCATTTTCTTATGCTATAAATACACATATGATGCTGCAGATCAAAAAATAAACCTGAACAGTAGTATAAGGAGCCAAAATCACATAAAAAGGGAAGTCAACTATAGCAAAACGTGCTTCATGGAGACGCTAAGCAAAACTTGACTAATGCAGAGGGTTGCATGAGGAATGGTGCCTTATGGAGAAAGCTAGATGGTGACAAGTTATTACGATTTGTCTGCTAGCTAATATTGGCAGGAGTTTAGAAATCCCATAATCAAGGAATTACCGATTTATGGATCGTAGAAGGTAAACGCTCAATATTCAAGAAGACTGTTGCCAGAAATAAAGTCACTACAATTTCCCAATTTTTACGATTTCACAATGCTGAATCACGAAGAAAAAAAAAGATTATTTAGACAAATTAGCCAAAGATTAAGGTTTTCTTTGAGTTATGACTAAAACTTCAAGATGCCTACATACCCCATGAAAACATAACTGTCGCCGATGGAAGGCGCTCCTTCAAATAATATGTTCCTTCTAAACCAGGAAGAAATGAGATAAAGATTTGGGTAAACAAAGTAACTTTATATACATATACTTGCTAAATATACATCAAGAATGTAAGAGATGAGTGTTGTCATGGATGTGATAAAGGGATTGAAATGATCAGGAACAAATATGACAAGGTAGAGAAATGCAAAAAAGGAATTGGTCATCACGCAAGAGAGAAATGTGCCTCCTACTGTCTTAAAAAAGGAAGATTAGTAACTTGCTACCATCTATGCACAATACGAGTGAAATTTTTGAAAATGAAAAGAAGAAGCCACAAATAATTATATTATTGATGACAATAAAACTAAGCACTATTGACCAGCTTCTCTGAACATATTCTGTCAAAACGCTATCTAGAAGATGATGGTTATTTATAACATGAGTAAATGATTGTAGTTGTCTCGGATAATGGCTGTAGCCAAAATTAGTTAGACAGCAAACGTATAATAAAGCTCAGTTTATGTACAAAAACTGTTTGAACAAAGAACCACTTACAATCATCTAAATCAAGATTGGAGAACTATAAAAGTTTCGACATCTCCTCAAACAATTAGGAGAAGAATTGATTAGTACAGGAAACGCGCAGCTGCAAAAAAATGCACTTTTTACTTTTGAAATAATAACTCATTTGAAATACTTTTTGTCCAAGACCCTCAAATCTGACTGTGGGATTTTGAGTCGTGCTGTAATATTGCGTTTCGCTACTTTATATGCAAAACAGAGCATACGCTTTTGTTCAGATATGCTGCCGTTTATTAAATAATATAAGTCTTGTTTTTATGTTTTAGCACTTCCTGTTTGAACTAGCTCTCGTGGTGCTTCGTTGCAAACCAAGTTGGTATGATGAACCTATATCTATGTTACCCAATTTAGGTTTAGTGTCTGTATCTACAGATAGGCTGCTCTTTAGAAGTATAAAAGTAAGTAAATACACCAAACTTTTGTTGGCGCAATGATCCCACACAATGTCCATCTCATGTTATTTATCAAAATTACAGCAGAACTTAAAAACTGTCTATATTATTCTAGAAGCTAGAGTGCATTTAATCAATATTATCCAAGGTCAATAACCTGCAAAGAATGTTGGGTAAGATTATGGACATTGCACACGGCCAAAATTGATAAGGTCAGTTATGTTTGCTAAGGTTGATGACCCTTATTAGAAAAATCTTGGTTAAGGTTAGTTTTGTCTACCACGTTTCATGACTTCCATGACAGAAAAAGTCTCTTTTGTGTATCAAGGTTTTCATAAATATTGTCTATGTTCTGTACATAACCAAATGGAAAAAAAAAATCTTCATGTATTTGACTCAATTATTTTTTTTGTCGAAATAAAGAAACTATTTTAAATAGGTTATTTCTAGTTGGTGCCAGTTTTTCCCAGAACGACCAGAATTTAATTGTCGCCATACTTCACCTTCTGAACCTATATCCGATACGAAATTGAATTCGGCTCGAAGCCAAATACAAAAACAGATTTACCGACTTCGTTAAAGCCGTAAACTCGTCGACGGCAGCGGTTCGGGTCTACAGTTTAGAATTATAAGCCTGCTTGGGCATGTCAAATGTTTAATTATCTTTAAAACTGGTTACGCGACCTGAAAAGAAACTGAAACGGCAATTACCCGAACTGTCGAAACGATTCGATTAACTCCCAGAAAAATTCTATTCAATTATATTCACTTAGAAATAGTCTTTTATGATTATGTGAGGGTGAAATTGAGAGGAGGCGGTATATTTTCCCCTCTCAGCCATTAGCAAATCTGCGTCTCTATCAATTACAAGAAACGTCGTAGAGGAGGGGAAATTGTCACATAGCTTAGAAGCAACTCCTCAAGTCTACAAGTTCGCACGCGTACGTAGAAGTTCTCAGCTCTCACCGTATAATACAACCGGAAATTGCCGAAATAACTTCGCACTAGGTGTTCCGTCAAGAGACTGAACATTGTTTTAATCACGAAGCGAGTCTTCGCAGGTGAGCATAAAGTTGTCGACCGTGTGGAGACGTTTAAATTCCAAGAATCTGAGATTCGTTGCATCTTATTAGCGAACGAGTTGTGTTGAAACGTTTCTCGTGTCGTGGTATTTAATTTATCAACATTACGCGGCGGGTGCGGTCGCATAAAGGCGAAGAAATTGTTATAAATCGACGCGAGTGCATCAGGAAAATAACTGTCAAGCTACGAGACTATATATCTTTAAGATAAATCGTCGCGAAGAAGAGCTATGGAAAAAGAAAAATATACAAAGCCGTCGCGAAGCCAAAGTTGCACGTTTTATATGAAGATTAATACGGTGCTGGTTGGAAAACCGATAATTAATACGCGTGGCAAACGCATCGGGTGAACTTTAGCTCGGTTCCGAACGCGACCGTAATTTGTAATTACAACATCTACATTTACGAACCTCATCCGCGTGATGAAAACGGGCGTGAACTCGAGCGGAACTGATGAGGTCACAAGGTCCGTCGACCTAACCTCTTCCCAGCCGGAGTACTTCACGAGCGAACAGGCGGGGGACGGCGTGTCTGCAAAAGCAAAAAGATACCATTAATGCATATGCATGTGCGCTTCTTGTCAACGTAGATGCTACTCTACTCGGGTTCCATCAAAACTTGTCAATATACATTTTCCACAGTACGATGTTGCTTCAGAGTTACATACAAAATTTCATCAAAGTCACATTACATTAACTACTCTACCTAATTTATAAAGATATATCTAACATATTAAACTTTATTATCCTTGTATGCATACTTAAATTGAAATTCCAGCAAATAAGCCCTCGTATTTCATCTTGCGTAGGTATGTACCTATATCATTCACCATCCCCTGTTGATTTTAATTTTGTAAATTGGTGCTGACGTGAGCAAAGTGCTCTACGTATACGTCGCGTCCACCTCGACGCTCGCAACTACGGGTAATTACCCTTTGAGAGGAGATTCCCTACGGATTTGTCACCCCACATATGAGGGAAGTGACCGTCGGAACAAAGCGGATGAAAATCCGCAAGAACGCACCAATCTAACTCCCCTCGGTTCATACCGTTTTTGATTAGGCGACGTTTCCGGATGGGAAAGGATCTCGTTCGATGGCGCATCTAAAGAAGGTAGCAATTTTTTCTCTCCCAGTAATTACCGGGAGTAATGCGAACAATTCTGGCGTCAAATTACCGAGATTTAGGGAACGACTAACAGTCCAATTTGTAAGGGTCGAGTTTACCGTGAACGTATGGACTATTATTTGTAGAGATCACAGCGACATTCTTGATTTAATCTTCGTTCTTTGTCGCATGTTTTACTTCAATTAGCTCCTTTTAGTAGAAATTGAAAATTTAAATTTACTTAATGATTCGATTGATTGTTACTTATGTTGTCTTTGTTTTAACAATGTCATAGCAGATTATAGATTATATTGCAAGCTCTATTAGTACTAGTACTAAGTAATATACTTTTACCAAACTCAACCGGAGGCATGTCTTACAAGTATTTAACATATTACTTAATTTTCTTGAGAGATTTCTTAATTTTAGAATGAATAAAGCTGGTTGTGCAAAATTTTCGTCAAGCAAATGTGATGGATGTGGCCAGAGAGTTGCGTGAAACTCTGATGGTGTTCAATGCGTGACCTGTGGTTTCCCAGAAACTGAAACAGGATCCTCCATGCCATACGAAGTCCCTATATTGTATCTATGAAGGCAATATTGATTTTGTGCAATTCTGGAATAATAAAGTTTTCGTTTTTAACGGTGTTATAAACGAAATGTCCAATCACCTAAAGATCATTGTAATAAAGATCACAGAAGTTATCTGTATATTGTCTCGAATTGGTTCTTCATTAACTATTATCGTACTCACTCCAACATTATCATATTTCTAGACATATTTAATTTTAAATGGTTATAAAATGGGAAAGATAATTTAAAAATAAATACTTTATAACAGACCGAAAAGTAAAAATATATAAGACCCTAGCTAAGATATACAAGCAGAAATAAACAACTCATGCGAACAACTGAGATAAGCACTTTAGGAACGATAATGGAAAAGACAAGGAGAGATAGAATTAGGAAATATAAGCAAAGTTGGATCTCCACCTCTATTGAAACACCATGAATGATGTGTGAAAAAAAGAACAGATTATGACCTAACAAGAAGAAGAAGATTGTTCAAAATTACACTTGTACTCTTTTTGCTCCAATTCCTTCATATCCTTGGCGTACTCTCAGCAAAAGAGTTGCATACTGTAAGATTGGGAGACCTGGGAGTCCAGTAAACAATACCAAATCTTTCTTTTCTTCATGTTGAGACTTTCTCATTTGAATTCTGACCAATCAGTGATGCTAATAAAGCGTAGCTTCATCTTGTTGAAAAATTAACTTGTTAGAATCTTCTGACAGTTGCAGAAATAATAACCTGCACTTTGGCAATACTCATCACAGTGTTTTCAGATTAGAGCAACACTTTTGTCGTCAAAATTATAAACATTGCGAAGTTTATCAATAAGAATTGGATGAGAAACCATATCGAATGCACGAGACAAGTCCAAAAACATTGACATACAGTATTCACGCTTTTCAAAGCTGTAAAAACAGATATTCACATATTTAACTACCGCGTCAGAAGTGCACCTACCCCTTCGAAAGCCAAACTGATGAGGGTGCAATAAATTATTTTGGTCCAAGTATGCGATGAATGATGACAAGTCCTGAGATTTATTTTACATAGTGGAAAAGACGCATAAAAAGCCTTCATAATGACATTATGAAATTATTCTTGCATACTGAATACAAAAATAGTTTGCACGATACCTTGCATACCTTGCACGATATGTTCTAGGTGAAGCAGAAGTATGTTGTATAGTGAACGTGCCATAATTTTTGCAGATGACGTCAATTATCATTGCGCATTCATATTTATGTCGTAGGCAATATACAGATTTGAAGAAGGCGGAATTATTGTTACGCTTATTTTGCCAATTTCGTCGTTACCTTGTTGTTGCAAACAATTAAGCGTTTGGTTCAGCATCTCGTAGAAACTGGGTTGGGTTGGGTCTCTAATGACCCAGAATGAAAATAACCATGAATGAAAATATCGCTGTTGCAGCTGTGGACGTCCGAGAGAGTCCGCAAACATCAAAAGTGCATACAATTCGGCATCAGCAGATATTTACTACATCCAATTTTGGTGAAACGTCTCAAGATGTTTCAAATCGTTGACCACTTACTCCCATGCTTTCATAAAGTGTTGGAATAACACGATGATTTCCACAAAATTTGTGTTTTTGGGCTACGGAAAAACTAGTATAAAATGCATGAACAGCTGTTGCATCTCCTTAAAGTGACTGTTTGGTGCGACGTTTACAGTGAAAAAGTGATTGGCCCAGAAAGCATTGTTGGTTCCAACCCGATGGAGCAACCTCACACAGTTCGGGCAACAATGAAGATTTTTGAACACCAACTTTCGAGCTGTATGATCTTCTATTTTGGCGATTTGAACTGAAGGGCCAGATCTGATGGTGTCAGACTTTTTTCTTGAAAACTTTTAGAAATTTCGAGAAACCTTCCAAGTCATGAAAGCCAACATTTAAGAAGAAATCGCTAATGGAGCCAAATGTTTTGCAACAATTCTAAATGCTGTAAACGAGTACACATCTGTACCAACTCAGAAAGGAGTCTTTATCCAACTGCCTCTATCGTTTTCACCAGAAATCTGTGGTTTGGGTTTTACATTTAACTCTGCGTTCTTATATTGTCAATACTATGTGGACAACTCCGATGATATGGAGCATCATTTTTGTTTCATATTGCGTTAAAAAAATTTTAAACACATTAAAGACTAAAATTTTGTTCTTGTTTACAACATTTCATTAAGAGTTCTTTTTTACGTAAAAAACTTCGCGGGATTCAAAAATGTCGTCTAAACTAAAATTTAGTTTATGTAGTGGAAGTTAGAGGTTGCAGAATGATGATGTCCTCAATTTTTGTTTTTTTTTTACCACAAATTCTTTCACACCTTGGGAGCCGGTGTTGTTACAACTTTTAATTAAATCTACTTTTTTACGTAAAATTCATGGAGGAATTAAAAAATGAACTCAAAATCACAAATCATTCAATCAATACTGCAAGGTGTTCATTATACATCTACAACATCAATAAAGATATTAATTTCGATATTGATTTCGTTTTAGCTTGTTATTAAAGATTTTAAAATTATTTACCTTCAGGTAAAAATGCTGGCATAAATCATTTTGCGCGCTTACTACAGCGAAATCGATTATGAGACGATTTTAAAATACCCTGTCGTGTATAAACTATATTAAATATCAACTGTTATTTATTGTACGAATTATACGAATTGCGTCCTTTGTAATTTTTGTTTTGTATTTGTTTGATGTAGATCCATTTGTCGAATCGCTCTATATGTTTCAAAATGGGGAAATAAACTGAGATTTCTACCGGTGAATGTGGTTCGGAAAAAAAAACGGTTTACCATTAATACATGGCCTAGAGGGTTAAACAATCAGAAGTGAAATAGAGTGAGAGAGGGGACCGTACGTTGTTTAATTGCACTTGATCGGTATCTGTGATGTACGGTTTATATCAATAGCCTCAGGTTTATTCAGGGAGTGATTTGTGCGAACTTTGAACAGGGTGTGATTACGCCGCATTGTCGGGGACTGATTGTTGTGTTTGCGGCAATTTATATGACATTTTATTGCGACCAGAGGCTGCTGTACGGCGAAACGATAGACTTTTGGAGTATCGTTGAATGTCGCGAGTCATCGGATAGCGCTGTCGCGTTTTGTGCCGTTTTGCCGTGTTCAAGTCGTAAAAGGAAAACTGCTCGTGATAAAAATCGAGTTTACGGTCGCTCTGTAGTTCGCTCGTGTTAAGTTTTAGTGGGTCGTAAAGGGAATGGCCGATTCACGCTAATTTCCCATTGGAAATATGTTTGATAATATCCTTAGGCTTCTTTAAGATCCCCCGGAGACGTTTTGAAATGATTTCTCGCTGTTTATCCGATCAAATTATATTAGGGACTTCGGTTTTCGTTACGTGCAGGTATGAGGGGAAACCCTGATCTGATAATAAATAAAGGGTATATTACCGCGTGACCAGACTGCGATTTCCGAAGACCCTTTCTGATATTAACCCTGCTTTGCATGCGCGTTTTGTATAAGACGCGCATTTAAACCTGTTTATTCCGGGACAAATTTAGTTTCGACGCCGGCTTAGAATGCGCCAATCTAAATTCAAAACGCGACTAAATTTGCGAAGACCTACTTCCTTATTTGTCGTATTTGCATACTCCGATTGAAAGCGTGTTCGGGTACCCTCTCGTCCTTTTTTCGTGGTATTTATGAGAAAAGTTTTTTAATTAATGAAAGTCGTAGGCTATTCAAATTAAAAATGAGTCTGAAACATTAATACTTGTGATGTATTTTTATAAATAAGTATTCACGACCTGGATGTGTAAACAAAAATCTTCTTACTGGATATACGTTCAACCCCAAATATTTCATATTATCGCATGTCTCACGGTTGAACGAACAAAACTCGCTTCGAAGCGTTCTCGGTACCCTTTTTGGCCGGTTACAGGTCGCAAATCACAAAATAACACTTGTACGAACCGTGGAATTTAGGTCTAAGAATCCCGCTTTCTGCCATTGCAATGCTTTGTGTAAAACGAAACGTCTTAAAGATCGAAGAAACTGGTTTGCCAATGACATTTTTGCTATTCGTTTTATTTTCTAATGGTCTAACAAAAAAAAATAAATACGTTTTTTATGTTGTAAATACAATATTCAAGCGTTCATTTATTTTTCAGTTTACGTTGATTATGGGTTGTCGAAACTTCAAATTCAAATAACGATTTTATTTTATACGAGAAAAAACGAATGAAAAAACTGAAACATGTTCGAACCGGGTTGTCAGTATTTGACGAGGTGCCTCTGTTCAGAGTTCATTTTACAGCCGCGCCTCTTCAGCGTGCAAACGATTTTCCGCCGTTCGGAATTAATCAACCCATGCACTTGAAAAGAAACTTCCATGGTTATTTATGATCCCTAATTGACGGCGCTACCGCCGCCGGACCCCATTTATACCGGAAATGTGGTGGCGTACACCGATCGTTGTGCTACCGGCTTTTAACGTGGTTCTCTTTTCATCGCCGCCACGGTTTCAGGCAAAATGGAACTTAAAAGATTTTTTGGCAAGCAAAAAGTAATAGATTCGAATAGAAGAAAACATCTCGAGTAATTACGTAAGTAAGTAAACATGGTTAGTATTAACAAGGATGTTTCTGTATACTAAATTCTCTTTGAACCGGTAACAATAGAACGTAAAATAACAGGACGTTAGCAGATAAACACAATTAAGCACGTCAGGGTGTTAAAGCTGGTATTAGCGGGCGCACACATACGTAATATTGAAATTGCAGGAATTACCATACGAACCCGTTTGTCGTATCAAAGATTCACCCGGTGCAGGCATTTCGACCGTGCCAACACACATCCTCCTACAAATGATGTGCTAATTAAGTTAGGAAGACTTTAATTTGAATTACTTAATTGTATTAAAGAATAAATTATTTAATATTAACTTCAATTTTGTATATACCTACATATAATATTTATGAAATTATAGGTTGCTTGTGTTGACGTAAAGTTTTCAATATAGCGATAAGACTAAACTGTTCGTAACCCATTGAGGATGGCTTGTATTTAGATAATCGCCGTTTTCGAGATTGAACTGCGGCAAATTGAACCGGCAATGTTCGATTCAATAAACCTCAACGGTACAGCGCAATTTAATGCGATCTTATCTCACACACGTATTGATTCTGGTGACCGCGTGGCCGCAGCTGGAAGAAACCCAAACTGGGGTTGGCGCCCTCTGTCGCTCGGACAGAAACCCACCGAGACCCAATCGGAAAATGTGCTGACAACCCGACCCCATTATTTTTCAACACGGCCACAAATCTTACATCATCTTTTGAAACCACCACAGTTGTTAATAGTTATATCCATGGCTTTTACAATTAATTGTAACCAGTTCAGTTAACCATTTTAGAAGTAACTGAAAACTTATGATGTTGACTTTAGCTTCTAAATACTTAAGTGTTCAACTTAAGTTTCAACTTTATATCTTTTAGACTAAATTAAACGTTGGAAATTTCTGATCATCTTTTAAGCCATTTTCCTCAATCAGAAGAGATTCTCTGAATCTAATCTATCAATCAACCAGAAAATTTTATTCATCTATAGACGCACTTTTGGAAAATGTTGTTAGTCTATCAGTGTCTCTTAAAATTGCGCGAAAGTTAAGTATAGGCCACTCTAATTAATTAATTTTAATAATAATGATAATTACCGTGAAATAACTCGAACAAATATGGACAGAGATCGGGTTGGAATGACACACCACTTCGCGGAAATGAATTGAAATAACCGTAACCGATGGTTAGACCAAACCTCAAACTGACAGTCGCCGTTTTAATAAAATTAACTGTCAGTTACCGGTAATGGCAAAATAAAAAGGATGGTAAAAGAAGACTTTTGCATAATTAATAGGTAATATTTAAGCATTAAATTTTAATTTTCATATTCATTTTCGTTTTATTGATTTTTGTATTAATTTTTCAGTCATCCTTTCAGCTTTGTGAATCTCTTATTTTCGATATATAACCATCATGGATATTTTATTACCGATCTGAAAATGTTCCACCTTGATAAATTCAGCCTTTTATTCATTTCGCTTACTTTTTTGGGAGTTACATCAAATATTAACGTGTAGTCACGTAATGTTGCAGTTGTGAGGTTACAGGGCTTCAGTCGTAAGCGACCTCATTCTTAGGTTGTAAAATAGTATCTCCCCAATGGCTGATGGGTTGCTATCAATGTTAATATTGCTATGCCTCGTCCACAAGCAAATTTGGCTTTGACGATTGAGCTTAAGGTTATAGTTTCGACTATAAGCATTCTTAGCGGTCGACGTGTAATAGTTAACGTTGAAATTGGACACATCATTTGTTTGGAAATTACATCATATATTAATGTGTAGTCACGGAATGTTGCAGTTGTGAGGTTACAGGGCCTCGACCGCAGGCGATCTCAGTTTTAGCTTGTGAAGTAATATCTCTCCAATGGCTGATATGTTATCAATGTCAATATTGTTATGTAGTGATGGAACGGATAGTGATTTTGCGAAAAGCAGGATATCGGATATTCCGCATCCCCTTCGGCCGGACATGATTGCGATATTTGATTAAAAATGAAATTAATAAGATAGCTGATAAGATATGTCAACTTGTTTGGATCCAAGATACAAAATGAGCTTTTTTGATGCTGATTTAACTAACGAAGTAACTCTAAAAAGAGGATATTTTAATTAATAATTGGCGATATTTCCACAAGGATCCTTCAAGAAATTCATTTTATAGCGAATTTTGAAAATTATCGATGAAAATTACAACATCGAAAATTTTAGCAAAACTTCAAATATTGTTTTCTCAAAAACTAAAAGTTATTTTTCAAAACGTGTTGGTTCATTGGAAAGAGGATACTTTCATTAACATTTTGGGAAATTTTCATACTCATATTCCATGAAATGGATTTTATACGAATTATTAAAATTTAATCAGCAAAAATTGCAAAATTCGAAAAAATTGTTGATTATTTCTAAAACTTATTTCTCAAGAACTGAAAGTGATTTTTCAAAACGGCTTTTTGCATTAAAAAGAGGATACTTTAATTAATAATTGGTGTTATTATTTCCACAAGGATCCTTCAAGAAATTAATTTTATAGGGCATTTTGAAAATTATCGATGAAAATTGCAACATCGAAAATTGTATCAAAACTTTAAACATTGTTTTCTCAAAAACTAAAAGTTATTTTTCAAAACGTGTTGGTTCATTGGAAAGAGGATACTTTCATTAACGTTTTGGGAAATTTTCATACTCATATTCCAAGAAATGGATTTTATACGAATTATTAAAATTTAATCAGCAAAAATTGCAAAATTCGAAAAAATTGTCGATTATTTCAAAAACTTATTTCTCAAGAACGGAAAGTGATTTTTCAAAACGGCTTTTTGCATTAAAAAGAGGATATTTTAATTAATAATAATTGGTGTTATTATTTCCACAAGGATCCTTCAAGAAATTAATTTTATAGGGCATTTTGAAAATTATCGATAAAAATTGCAACATCGAAAATTTTATCAAAACTTTAAATATTGTTTTCTCAAAAACTAAAAGTTATTTTTCAAAACGTGTTGGTTCATTGGAAAGAGGGTACTTTCATTAACATTTTGGGAAATTTTCATACTCATATACCATGAAATGGATTTTATACGAATTATTAAAATTTAATCAGCAAAAATTACAAAATTCGAAAAAATTGTCGATTATTTCAAAAACTTATTTCNGCCGGACATGATTGCGATATTTGATTAAAAATGAAATTAATAAGATAGCTGATAAGATATGTCAACTTGTTTGGATCCAAGATACAAAATGAGCTTTTTTGATGCTGATTTAACTAACGAAGTAACTCTAAAAAGAGGATATTTTAATTAATAATTGGCGATATTTCCACAAGGATCCTTCAAGAAATTAATTTTATAGGGCATTTTGAAAATTATCGATAAAAATTGCAACATCGAAAGTTTTATCAAAACTTTAAACATTGTTTTCTCAAAAACTAAAAGTTATTTTCCAAAACGGGTTGGGTCAATGGAAAGAGGGCACTCTTATTAACACTTTGGGAAATTTTCATACTCATATTCCAAGAAGTGGATTTTATACGAATTTTTAACACTTAACCGGCGAAAATTACAAAATTCAAAAAAATTTTCGATTATTTCAAAAACTTATTTCTCAAAAACTAAAATTTTTTAAAACGGCTTTTTGCATTAAGAAGAGGATACTTTATTGAGTACTGAGTACAAAGATTTGCGTCCCATCAGTATATTGCCGACCATCAGCAAGGTGTTGGAGAAAATCGTTAATTTTGAGCTAAGGCCGCAGCTGTTCCACTGCTTTGTTGAAAATAACTGATGATACAATCTGTGCTAAAGATGTTAATAAATGTACTGTACTTGTACTTCTTGATTTTAAAGCTTTTGATACGGTCCATCACGGTATTTTATTATCTATTTTACACCATATTGGCTGTGATGTTTCGTTTATGAAATTTATATATATGTTCATACTTAGAAAATCGTCTACAGTCAGTTAAATTACCGAATTGTATATTTGCACCCTTGCTGCTGGAAATCTATAAATTTCTGTATGTATGGGGACGATACTCAGTTATACTTAAGTTTTGAACGGGAAGAGTTAGATGACGCTTTGGTTAAGATCAATAATGATCTCGAAAGTTTATTTTGTTATGCTCGAATGCACTCCTTGAAATTGAATCCTGATAAAAGTTTAGTGATACTTTTTGGGAACGACAAAAAAGTCGAATTGTCAGCGAGGAATTTGGGACTGCTTATCGATAACAGTTTTAGATGTCGCGTTCATATTTCGAAAAAAATTGAAGCTGCTTTTTGTAATCTGAAGTTGCTTTACCCTTATGCCTCCATTTTCAGTGTAAAGCTTAAAACTGTGCTCTGTGAAAGTATGGTGTTGTCTTTGTTCAATTACTGCTCGCCTGTCTATGGTCCTTGTTTGGATTCATTTGTTTGGCCATTGTTTGGATTGGGTGTGTGTGCGCAGGATTCAGGGGGTTCAGAACGCTTGTATGAGGTATATATTTGGCATTCGAAAATTTGATAAAATCTCACACAAATTACTAGTTTTGAACTGGCTTAACATGAATAATCGTTGTATTCTGAGCTCCTTGATTCTCTTCCATCGGTTATTGCGGACAGGGGAACCGTGTTATTTCAAGAAAGTGAGATTTAGGGGTGATATTCACTCTATTAACATTAAAAATAGAAACTTGATAGCCCCTTCAGCCCATAGGACAGCTTTGTTTGAGAAATCTTTTAGCTATAACATTTACTTTAAATATAATAACCTGACGGTAGAAATTAAAACTAAGGGTGTAGTGGCGTTCAGGTGTGCTGTTTTCCTCTTGCTCTTCAATGAGCAATAATTAAGCTATTTTATGGCGTGGACTTTCCTTGCAATGAGGCCTTTCTTTTAATTGATCTGGAATTGATACGGAATTTTTCTTTTTTTTTGCGGAATTAATTAGGCTTAAGTAGGTTTTTAGTAATAGTTTTAGGCCATTATTTCTACTATTACTTTTAGTTCTGTTCATTTTCTTTTTAATTTTCTTAATTTCTTCTTAATTTGCAAGGTTCAGTGTAAGAACAGGGAGTGTCATTGGCACTCATCTGAACTGCACCTTGAGGTTCTCCAATAATTAAGTATTTAGTTATTTGATAGGTTGTATTATAATAACATATGGATTATTTGTATTATTGTATTGCACAGTAAAAAATAATTACATGGTCCAGTACTGGTAATTTATTGCCATGGATATTCATGTAAAAAGTTACACGTATGTAATAGCAAAATAAATACATATCTAAACAAGCGCATTTTCCATTTCTATGTTTGTACTTTTCGTTTGTGATTGATGTAATTTTACTTCTTAACCCAGGTAATGTACACGTATTAACACGTAAAAATGACTATATTTATATGTAAAATTACTTGTGCTATGAATATTGTTGTTCGTCTGCTATGTAATAATTCATTATTCAGCCCTGTACATTTACATAATTTTAAGCTTAAATAAATGTAAAAATATGAATGTCATTATGGAAGTTCTACATATCTAAATTCGTTTTATGTCCAAATTATGAAAGCCAATAGTTTTTCCACCATTGTTATAATGTTTAACAGTACAAAAGCATTAAAAGAATAGTGGAAAAAGTGTAAACTTTTACAATTTTAACAGACGGCAAACTTGGAACACAAAAAATGTGTTTACAACCTGTATACGTACTAAAGGGCACCAAACAAACAAACACTAAATGAACAGATTAAAGTGGTTTATTATTATTATTATTATAAGAGAGCGCGTATAACGTTCGACGTGCGTAGTTGCAACGCTATTCGGCCGACTGAACGCAGAAAGTGCTGGTGGGGCCATCCCGTATTTTACATGTTCGTAATAGTAATTTTTAACAATATTACACGATTTCCCAATTTATTAAATACATTTACATTGTTTTACTTGATTTTCCATTTATTTACAGGTTTTTCCTATAGTTTACATTCCTTTGTGTAATTCATATTAAAAAAATGTAATATTTTGTAAATTTACTAATTTCCTGTAATTTTACTTGGTATTAACTGGATTTCGAAAATTACGTTGTTAATTCATGTATTATTTCATAAGTCAATCTTGTAGTTTAATGTAGTATAATGTATTTTTACATCAATTTTTTACAGTGTGGAGAATAAAGGCGATTATTATTATTATTATTATTGTATCTGCATAGAAAAATCTATCGGCGTTAATTCAAATGAGCGATCAGATCATTTCTCAAGATTACACGATTATCGAACTTCCCCAGTAATAAATCATTTCTTGATCAGCTGTACCCCATAGCTGTCAACCCCATATTACTGATGTCAAATCCATCAAATTATGGCCAAAAATAGTTTTCCAACATGGCACGATAACGAATTTCGTTGACCGTAGCACGATCATTTCCATCTACGCAAAAATATGGTCAAATCACACCTTCGACATGAAATCCACGCTACACGGTCATTTTTTGTGGTTGTAATGGAATCTCTTGAAAGACATGTGGATTTGCACGCATATTTTTGCACGCTTCTTGACAAAGCCATTGGAAAAAATGAGCTTTTGAACAGAAACACCAATCAGTGCGTTATCTTTCTGTCACAGCAACATCCAATAGTGAATACCTTGACTAATTTAGCCACTATAGCACATACCTCCTGTCTGATGGGACGAGTATTACGACTGAAAATTGTAATAGACCTTTTAAAGTTGCGACCTACTCAGAATTGTGGTAGTAATTTACACTAATTTCCCAACATTATTTGATCGTGAACTTCACCATGATAAAAAAAGGATTAATTCGCGTTTGAAAAGGTTAAAAGTGAGAAGTTTCTTGAAAATTTGAGAAATTCCAAAAAGAAACTATAAAAGGCACGAAAATTAATTAACAATCGATCGTGCTAGCATCTCGCGAGTTAAAAGCTAAAACCATTATGTGGATTTTAAGGTTTAAGTTTGCGACTTTAAATTTAACTAACTTCATCAACATACTACTATTAACTAAGAAACAAAACATATAGAATCATATTTTATACTTAATAACGAGAAAAGCCGTACTTTTACATTATCGCCTTTCTTGCTTTTCGAATTTTATATTATTCACTGTATACTGTCCAAGGATAATAAAGCGTGTAGATTGTAGGGGGTGCAAAAGCTCCTTATATTAAGAACCCGCCCGTTTCTCCATTGTTTTAAATTACGTTGCTCGCCACCCTAGACGCAAGAGATTTAGCGTTCATCGTCGCAGTAGGCCATCCGCGGCGAATAGATGGCGCCGCGGTTTTGTTGATGCAAAGAATGGGTTGGGAGGAGCGCGGTTGTTTGTTCTCGACGCTGCGCACTCGCCGTTCTGTCCCGGGGCGCGTTATTTGCAGTTTATTACAATGAAATATTGCGAAATAGAGGCTAGAAATTTATAGTAGATGCGCCCTCTCGACGCCCCTCTATAGTTCTCCATAATATTCCGGTTATATATTTTGGACGCTGCGTCCAAGGATAATGCATTATATCCCGTGTGTTGATGAGGTTGTTTGAGCCTAAATTCTCAGTATACATAACTTGAACTGATTAATGTTTTATATTGTATTCGCTTCTTTTACTGTTCATTAATTAATAGAGATGTACTTAAATATACATTCCGAGAGTATAAATTGAGTCGTTTTGTGATAAGGTTTTGATAATAACCCGAAGGGTTAGTTCGAAACGAAATTTGCATGTTTGCTCGCAATTTCCCGTCCTCGCCGTCTGTTTTATTGGCCGTTTTGTTCGATCTTAACGTGGGGCGGCCGCTGCTAAGCCGTGTTAGGCCCCATCTAGTATACGGCCCGGGCTTAACGGTTAATCATAAAATGAATAATTTATATAGCGGGACCGACGCGTACAACAAATTACAGTAATCACGAAGGAGCGTCTTCGTGAATGCGCCCGAGGTCCTTCTCGCCTTGAATCCTTTGATCCTGCAGACGGTGCTGCCTAAGCAGGGAGTTGTAATTGTTCACGATTACTGGCGGTTGTGAAATTACTAACCGAGTCGCGATCTGTATATTGTATTAGAAACGCAGTTATGTATGATTATGGCGTTTTGGAGAATTTCATGTAATAACGAATGTTATAAGGCAGTTTATGAGTTATCGTTTATATGTAATATAACGAGGGATTACGCGTATTTGACGTAACGAGATATTAAATAAAATACTACACCGGTACACCCTCGCTCGGATTCATCATAAATAATCCTTCAAATCAATCGTATAAATCGCTCGACTATAAAACTTTACAATTGTTTAACGTTGCATCCCGTTTCATTTATGGAATAATTCATTGCGGTTATATTTCGAAATTATTTTATCAAAAATTGAATTTCAATTAATAACGTTAACTCAACAATAGAAAAAACATTCAATTATCCAATTTGTAGAGCAGCCTCTAGTTTTTATTTCAATAAACGGGAATTTAGTGTAGGTGTGAGAGAGGCATTCAGAATCAAGTGTTAAACCAAAGCGATATGGCGACCGGCGGAGGACCGCAAACAATTTACCAACTGCCATTAAGATCAAACACAACAGATAACAACTGTAACAAGAATACAAATGGTCGCGCTCGACCCGTCATAGACTATGATCTACGGCTTCCTATTTATGTAAGCAGCTCGATAAATTAAGCGTGCAATTACGGCTGTCGTGGTTCGGGTTTGTATAAGTGATATTAGCGGCACACAAGTCGTTTTGTTCGCCATTTCGACGTAAAACAACACGTTTGCTCGAACGCGTAAAGATCTTTTATGGGGTGGTGCATTCGCGGTTTCTCCAACAACAATAGCTTACATTGTGTCTCAAGCCTCGTCGTGTATCACTCCGTAATCTCTTTTATTTTCAAGAAACTCTTTCCTGTGTAGTACGAAAGTGAGACGCATCACCGACAGAAAACGATAAGATGGTGCAATGTCCAATAAGGTTTAGACTCCAAACAGATTTTATAGAGTGGAAACGGACTCATTCAAACACCTTGAGAATTGTGGTATTTATAAAGTTGTACTTTATAAATAGATAACTCCACAAATATGAAATTACTTCATAAATGTATATCTGAAAAAAGACTTCTAAGATGATACAAAGAACACAAACAAAGGACGAAACTACAAAGAATACGGCTTTCGTTGAAATCCTCTAAACTTAAGATATATCACGTAAAATTTAACTCAAAAAATGACCTCGACAGACCCTATGTACAACTTCCACAACACTTCTGTAAGTTTCACTAAGGCTTCGAGAAAGTATGCAAATAAGCATCTCAACAAAACAAAAACACTCTAGCTCCATTTAAAAACCCCTATTTCAGATATACTTATTCCACATGGCGCCTATAGGCATCAACTCTTCGGCAATTCTGCCGGAAAGGATATAAAAATAAAATAAAAGAAGTAATAAACAAAGACAAAGGAAATCAACATCCCAAACACACACGCGCAACCATCACGCCACTCTTCAAAGTAGGTAAACTAAAAAAATGGATATTGCATGAAAAGAGATGGACAGTAAACAGACATTTTTCCATAAAATGATGTAAAGCGAAAAAGTTTGCCTAACAGGATAACGACTAAAATGGCTTTTTTATAACAGTAAAGGAAAGCAAGTGGAAAAATGAAAAGTATACAGACGGATACGTTGGTTCTGAATCAAATTCAAATTGCAACACAAAACTGCAATCACTCTTTGTTTACTTTATGTACTTTGACAATATTGTCTTTTAAAATACAACGTCATCTATATTTAAGAGATTTTTTGAAACGTAGAAATGTTTAATAGTTAAAAAATTTGTCAACAATCCATTCTATTGGTCATTTCAACATTTTTTGTTGTAAAAGTTAAAATATAACAAAAAAAATACAACATTTTTAAAAATATTACCGATAAAGATTATTGAATAAATTACTTCACAGTAGGCAGAGTACAGCAAAGTGGAAAATTTTTTTTAGAGTAGAGTACACTCAAATAAAGAAGAGTGTAGTGTGGTATAGAAAGCCAAAATAATTGATTACGCCACATAAGTAGACTATTCTGGAGTAGCCAAGAACTTCAAATTTCTTTCTGATTACGAAAAACCGGGATTTCTAACATATTTTTTTAATGTAAGGATTCTGCAAATTGCCCAGTGGGCGATAAGTTTTTGTTATGACTACGAAACCCTACAAATTATGTAGAGACTCTCTTTTTATACAAATTTAGTGTTTGGATTTATCTTACTTCTAGAACTAGGTCGGGCGGCACTACACTGATGATTGTAGCTTATCATATCAGAAGCATCATTGTATAGGTATCATTTTGTTCCACATGGAATAGCAAAGATAGCAGCTTACTACAACGATTTGCTATTGAGGTAGGTGCAGAATGGCCTTAGGGAGAGAAGTTTTGATCTTTTGGTCAGTGTAGCAGTAACTCCAACGCTTGGCACTATCCTAATTCTTCCTATCATATTTTGCTGATATCTTCCCGTGTAGCTTTCCTTCTCCTATGCGATTAATAATATAATCTTTATGAACTTTTGAGATTGAACCTTGAACAGAAACCTCAAGTTTTCTGCCAACACCATTAAAGCCAAAAAGAAGTCAAAAAGATCGCGAAACACCACACATTTAATTTACAGTGTGTCCGTAAAGTCATGGTGCACTTTTGACTGGTCATAGGAAAGCAACCAAGCAAGATAGAAATTTGAAATCTTCACCAAATAAAAGGAAAACTCTCCAAGTTTTTGTAGTATGATTGCACTACGAAACGATTTCACGGTTTTGTTAAAAAATACGAAATTTGAATTCTTTCAATGGACTTTTTTTGATAGATTTCGATGATAACTCAAAAACTAGAAGAAAATGCTAGAAGAAAGTAATGCAGATAAGAATTACTTGTAATGAACAAGCAAAGCGTTATCCGTAAGTAATAATAACGTAACAATGATTAATACCAACACCGCGGATTTAGAAATATAAACATTTTAAATTTGACGCCATTAATAAGAAAATGGCTTTTAACTCAAAAATTAAAAGCTGTAGAAGAAACTATTTCTAATAGAAATTATTTATAATAAAGCACCAAAATATAATGTATATACGATATATTTCTAACCATTTTACATTTTTAATTAAAAACCTTCAAATCCTCAAATCTCTAAATTGACGCTTTTGGATCATAATTCTTATTATAAGTCAAAAATGAAAGCTGTTAGAAGAAAATGTTGTGCATGAAAATTATTTGTATTAAACCTACAAAACGTTATTCGTAAGCGATTATATCCCAATTATGATTGATACCAACCTAGCGGATTTAAATTTCCAAGTATGTACATTTAATAACTAAATGGTTTTTAACTCAAAAATTAAACTCTGTGATTAAGAATGATTTAAATAAAAATTATTTATAATAAACCACAAAAACATAATCCATAAACAATATCTCTCTAACGATTTTATTTTTTAGTTAAGAACCTTGAAATTCCTTAATTTCAAAATTTAAGCTTTTGGATAATATTATTTATTATATGTCGAAAACGAAACATGGTAGGAGGAAATGTTGTAGATGAAAATTGTTCATTATAAACCACAAAAACATAATCTATAAAAGATTTCTTTCCGACTATGTTGCATTTCTTGTTATGTTATAAAATCGCGAAATTTCTAAATTAATGTTTTTGAAGAGGATATTTATAATAATTCGAAAACAAACATTGGTAGGAATTAATGGTATAGATGAGAATCGTGTATAATGAATCAAAAAATGTTATCCACAAGCGATTATAATTCAACTATAATTATTACCAACTTAGCGAAATTTTATAATATGACGTTATTTTTAGTGATTATTTACAATTATAGACATACTATAATAAATATAAGACATACTAATATGTTAATTAATTATCGTACCCGACGTCATCATTGCAAGTATGCAACCAATATCACAGTGCAATACACATCATACGCAAATCGCGTATTGCAATACCAATATTGTGATATTGGTTGCATACTTGCAATGATGACGTCGGGTGCGATAATTAATTAACACACTGTATATTGTTATAGATAGGTTCGAATCGTATTCAGGTTAAGTAACAGCTTTGATTGACGGATTTAGCTCAAAAATTTATATTGATTATAGCGCAGTTGAATCCCTTAATCTCTAAAAATCAATCAATCTCAAATCAAGACAAAATAATAAAAGATCAACAAGTGGAACAGCAACGGATTCTAAGTTACAAAAGAATTACGGTTGTGGATGGCGAACAAAAGGGCTTTCATTATTATAGGTGAAGTTTATAACGTTGTAGGGATAAAAATATTAATATAAAAATTATAGCCAGTTTGAGATTGATTAAACAGAATATTGAAGAATTTTACGAGCGAAGACTATTATATCTCGGTAAATCAAAATATGCAATGACAATATATCAAGTAACTTTGCGAAGTGGTAGTCATAACTCACCTCATAAAGGGTCACCGCTGTTTAAAAACTCAATAAAAACTTATATAGATGTTGAGAAGCGTGGGTGGTCAATAACGCGATCGTGAATTTTATATCCGACGGTGTCTTCACAATCGACCGTAATAATTGCTTTATAGGGTGCCTCGTAAAATTTTGACGAGTTCCTTTCCTTTTTTCATCCCTTTTTTATCTACCAATACAATAAAAATTTTCCAAATTTTACTGACTGTAAGAGACGCATTTTATTGTGTGTATTTTAGGGAGTTTGCGAAATGTTTTTTGATCGGTTCGTCAAATTCTGGAAATGAAAGTTTGAAAAGTCGTACAATACAAGTTGGGGATTTTGAATAAAATTCGAGATAAGCCTTTGTAAACGCTAATAAAATCAGTCGGCTTTGAACCGTAGCGGGGAGAACAGATTAGGCGCACCCCAACTTTAGACAATAAATAATTTAAAGGTTGGGTAATAAAACGCCCCGAAAGTTGAGAACAACACTGGCGCACTAAATATATTTTATCTATTTGCGCTTCCGTTCGAGTTTAACTTTTTTTTTAAAAATCGATGTTTAAAAAAACTCAATTGCTTTTAGCATTCAAGTGTCAGATACTAAACGTGGCACATAAGCTTGACAAGTAGAACTACTTAAGCTTGACATCAAAGCTAATACTACATGCTCAGCTCTTGTGTGTTCTCCCACTTGATAAGTAATTACCAAGCTAGGTTAAGTGATAACATGGCGTTAGCTTACGAAAGAGGAGATTGCATGTACAATTTCATAGAATGGAATTTTGTTCGTAAATGCATAGAAAGTTTAAATGAACACTCATAACTGCAGCTCGTAATCACCAACTCGGCGACAATTTGAAAATAACGATGTAAGCAAAACTTTTTGTATTATCGGTAGTACTGATCACTGCGCGCAGTTATCGCATTGGTAAACAGAACTGTACAAAAAGTCGGATGTAGACTACGTGATATACGGCTTTAAAATTAAAATCGGATTAACGTGTGTTCAAAATTCCGTTTTACCCCGAAAAACTTTTTATTCGCTTGCCCATTTCGCAACTATTTGAAAATACACGTTTTGAAAAGTCTAGCGCAGGTTATTGCATGTTTCCAACAAAAATTATTCAATAACTCTCATGAATGTGCTTTCATTCTAAACAAGAGTTTAATTACACGTAATAATCCGTGCTGTTTTATTTATTAACAATATAAGTTCAGATTTATTTTTGCTGTTTCCATATTTTTTTTTAACTTTATTTTTTTTTCAAATCAATTTCATGTGTTCAAACGCCGGGCAGGCCAGATATTTAAAAAGTGTTTGGGAGAAAATAAACTCCGGGCAAGTCAGATATTTATTTTGGAATGGATTAAACTCCGGGCAGGCCATACGTTTAATCCAGGAAGGAAATGAGCATTACGAAGATATCAATAATACTGTTTTATTAAGTCGAAATTTTGGGTTTATATAGAAATCTTAATGCTAATTTAACAATTAATAAAGTGTTTAAAAAACTAATTAATTTAGGCCGCATAATTGGGCGCGGAGTGCGTTACGCATTTGACTAAAATTGACTTATTTCCGAAATGATGTTTACAGCTATGTGATATGAGTTCAATACATACATGTTCAATTGATTCACATCGACTTTGGCGAACCAACGATTCATTTCGTTTAACGCAGAAAGTCCTTGGTTTAGTTTTACGCGAAACTTCTCTAGTTGAGCATAAACTCTTGCTTCGGTAACGTTGAAAGTGGAAATTGCAGACATCATGAATTTAGTTTGATGGTTTGATGCTTTTATAAGAGCTTGTTGATTCTTTTCTAACGCCTCGATATCTTGGTATACTTCTTCGTTGACGCCGAAAACAGTTGTTAATAATCGTCCCAACAGTCCTCTCTTCTGTTTTCTTTGCATAACATTATGTAATCCATTATGAACCCATTGTAGTTGCTTGTTTTCTTCTTCTAGATTATGTAGAAGAGTTTCACAATGAGTAGAATGTCCCATTGTAGTAATGTTATCACATAAGTATTTGAAATCTTTAATCGCGCCTGCGGCTGTTTCCATATTTTCGTCTATTTTTGATTTGTTGATCTTGGACTCGATTCTGAATTGTCCTCTTTCTATTTTCGCATGTCCCATGTGTTCGATGTACAATTCAGAATGTGGACCGAACTGTGACCGAACTGAATATGGTGGTGCATAGGATCAAGACGGAAATTATGGTTAAGAGTTTTCTTGTTACGACTTCCGCTGTTTACGCCGTAGTGATTGCAATTGATATTAATTGCTTGGATCGGTTCTTCCTGTTTTTCTTTGGTCATTGGTAATGGTATCGCTCTTTTCAGGTTACTTCCACCAGACTTTTTTAACGTGACCACTCTAACATTGCCATCATCTGATGGATGGACGTCTGTTATTTGTGCTAATGGCCAACGATTGGGATCGACGATATTTTCTTTGATAATAACAACATCACCAGGCTTGAAATTATCTTGTGGAATTGTCCATTTGTATCTCTGTTGTAACCGACTGAGGTACTCCGTGGACCACGCTTACCAGAAGTCTTTGTTCATTTTTCGAATTAACTTCCATCTTGAAGATAAATCTTGCTCATCTTTGATAGAAGGATGATTGTAGGATAACAAGGGTCTACCGATAAGAAAATGGCCAGGAGTTAAAACTGTTGTATCATTCATGTGGTTACTTAAAGGTGTTAATGGACGGGAATTTAAGGATGCTTCTATTTGATAAAGAAGCGTGGAGAGTTCTTCAAATGTTAATGTTGAATGACCCCAATGACTCGTCTCAGGTGATGTTTGACGAAAGATGATTTGGTCAAAGGTGATGTTTGAAAGTGCCATTGCGTCCTTTGAGTTGCAAGGCTGTCTTGAAATGACCGATCCTGGATGACTGTTGCAATCTCTGGTTGTAATAGCTTACTGGCTCCAACAAAATTTGTTCCGTTATCACTATACATGTCCTCACAGTGACCACGTCGAGCGGTAAATCTTTTCAGAGCAACCAGAAACATTTCAGTGGTCATATCACTGACTGCTTCCAAATGAATTGCTGTTGTCAGGCATACAAAGACGGCGATGTACCCTTTATATGATTTGTGCCCTCTTCTTTTCGTGGTACCAATTTGAATCGGGCCAGCATAATCTACACCAGTATGAGTGAATGGGGGAGCTGGGCAGACTCTTGGTGCAGGAAGTTCTCCCATCATTTGTTCTTCTGTCTGAGACTTGTATCTAATGCATTTTACGCATTTTTGGAGGATGTTTCGTACGTCACGTTTTCCATTTATGATCCAATATTTTCTTCTAATATAAGCTAACGTTGCTTGATTTCCTCCATGTAGAGTTGAAGCATGTGAATTTAGGATCAACATTTGAGATAATTGCTAATGGTAAGGAATAATTATTGGGTGTTTTTCATCGTAGGCTAGAGGTAATTTTTGTAATCTTCCGCTAAAACGAAGTAAACCTTCCTTATCTATGAATGGATTAAGTGTCGAAAGCTTGCTTTTCTTGTCCACTTGGTTATTTTTTCGAAGATTTTTTATTTCCATTTCGAAAGTTCTGTGCTGGATTTCGATAATGATTGTGTTTAAGGTCCTATTCATCTCTTGAATGGTAAGTGGTCCATATTCTTTCGCTTTGTTCGAACATTTTGTTATGAATTGACGATAGTAAGGAAGTACTCGAATCATTTTTGTCAATGACGAGAATCGTTCGAATCGGTATTTCGATTGCTTTCACGCAGGCAATGATTCTTGGGATCTTCATCTCCTCATTGGTGTCCTCTACCTCTTCTTGTTGTGGCCAACATCCTTCTTTTAACAGCCATGATGGACCATTTCACCAAATTTGATGCTGAACTAATTTTTCAAGATCAATACCTCTTGATATAATGTCGGCTGGATTTTCTTCGCCGCACGTGATGCCAGTGTTCTTTCGAAATCATATTGTATATTTCAACAAACGTTTTCCACTTCGTTGGATCTCCTTTTATCCAAGCTAAAGTGATTGTGGAATCTGACCATGCGAAGAGTGGAGTTTCTTGATCGTATTCTGGTGGTTCTTTTAAATAATCTTGCAAGTTCTAATCTTGGTTATGTGGATTTTGTTCTTGCAGGTGCTACTTTTGATTTAGCTATTACTAGGGTCGACGTAATTTGTCCGTTTTCGTTCGGACATCTTGCATAAATTACTGCCCCATATGCTTGGAGGGAGTATGGGGCATTTTTTTAGTACTTTAACAAAAAGAAAGAGAAAATTGCTTTGCGAGGATACATAAATAATGTTGCATAAACTCAGCTTTAGAAGCTCAATTTTAACTTAAATGTCAAAAAAAAAACTCGCGGCGTACACACTGACAAAAAGCTTTACTCAGGGCGAAATGGACGCGCCCAGAAGGGTAACTCCACACAAAGTTTTCCAGGAAGTATTCGTCAGGGTGCGACGCGTTGATTAATTACACTTCTAACTACTTCTCCGGCGTCGACGTGAAGGCAAATATTCGATAACTTTTCGACGCGCCGTAAATAAAAGCTCAATATGATTGAGAGGGCTCGTTTTAAGTGAAAACTTTGTTCATTTTCAGAGGCATTTCATACCCATTGTACTGGTCTATACGGTTATATATATTTAGAACAATTAATTTGAATTTTTTTTAATTGTAACCACCTACGTACAATTGTTAACGAACGTGGCGGATTACTTTGGACAACGATAGACGTAAAACGAGTTTCCTGTTTCCGCTGCAACAACGGATGAGGGTTTTAATTGGAACCGGATTTCGACGAAAAAACCGGACACCCTTGTGACACATCCTGTGTTAAAAAATCGGACGCATGTGATGAACGCAGGGTGGATTCGGGTTAAAGTTAGCTGAATATTAGTACTGAATTTGCATGCGAATGTCGCAACGATGGAGTTCCCGATCCGGTTGAGCTCACTGTTTTTCCTACTGCGCGTTGTATTGCGGCCATCTCGCAGTTTTAATTAAAAAATTATAAAATTTTAATGCGTGTGTATATGTTGAACAGGCTGGAGACCGTTTTCCACGCGACCGCGACTCGTCCTATTATCTTCCGGATTCCCGGGCGAAACGCTCCCGACATTTACATAAAATTTAACTTCGCCAGTATTTACATTACCTAGGGACATTTAATGCAATTAAAACAGCGTTTCCTGATTTGAATAGGAGTCCCGCTTTCGCCGTGTATACGATTAAAAGTAAAAATGTTTTCAGAATCTTTCAAAAATATTTATTAGAAATGATAATTCTTTTTATTAACGATATTGTATTAGTTAGTTGTGTATTTATCGCACGATAAAACGTATTGTTTACGTATATTGTATCGATAAACCGAAAATCCGAACCATTAGATCGCCGATCAACTATATTTGAGCTTTATGCGGAACTGTGTCACCGCAACATTAGCCTGTTAACTCAATGTGATTGTTCAATGATTAGGTTGTATATTCTCTTTGACTGAAACGGATAGATGCCTATAATTAATTAATACTAGTATAGGGTATATTGAGATGATAACAAAGAGGAATTTAGATTATTAATAATATTTACCTAAATTAAATAAACATAAACATAAAGAATTGGACTCAAATATAAATCAATAAAGTTTATTGCAATACTCTAACGTGAATTGATCATATTGTTCAATAAAGGACGTAAATTTTTATGGAACAGTATAATTTATTTCAACATTAATAGCGTATTTCTCCATGAAAACAATAAAGATCTAAAACAATATTTATTACGCAACATTTAAATTTACAACCTCAACGTCCCACATTTATGATTGCCAACCCAACCGAGTCTCAAGTCTATGAGTTATCTACGAAGCTAGCATCGTAATTTCAGTGCATTGATATGGGCAACCTCAAGTCTGATAAAAATGAATATTTCAGCTGTGTTGATAGATTTAAGATCAGAATCAAATTCCTTCCATGAATTTCATGTGTACAAAATATTATGTAGAGCAACTCAGATTAAATAGAGTGCAGAAAGATATGGTATGGACAAATATCGTGTACCACGCAGCTACTTAAGAAATTATGCAATTAAAATAATTTGAAATAATAAAATAAATGAGGGCTTATACTCCACAAAAATGGTACTTTGTTTCGTTGTTTCTTTTTTTTTTAAATTAACTTAACATATTCTTTATAATTCACTTCTAGGTAAAACTATTTTTTTTTGTTATAAGCTGACAAATTAGCTGTAGCAGCAATCTGTAGAACGAAATTATCGTAATGGGCCATCTTAATGAGAATTGGTGACATAAAATAGTGGAGGGCGCGTAAAGAACAGATTCAATGAAGAGATCCTTATTGAAAGTGGTGAACAACACATACAAATGTGCGCTCGGAATACTAAATATAATATAATATAATATAAACAACCCAAGTTCGGTGCTAAAACTAATGACAAAGATAATAACCGATGAAATTATACACACAGGTATCAGGAAAAAAGATAGGGTTTCCGACAAAATCGGCTAACAATCTATGACAATATATTCTAGTGATGTACAATCAAAGTGTGGAACAGGTATGAGCTTCAAACACCTGAGAGTCTGCAATAGAAACATTATATCGGGATATTTACGTAATATAATATGGAGAAATAAACAAAAACATCAAAAGTAAGGTCAGAATATACAGAACATAAGACCCATCATCACATACGTCATAGAAACAAAACCGCAGAATACCATCAAGAAAAAGTGTTTAAGAACTGCTGAAATGAGCGCTCTCAGAGCCATAACCAGCTATACATTAAGACAAAGACAAGGAAGCAAAGACATCGGAAGCACATGTGGCATTGAGGACATTGTTAGATTGGTTAGAAAACGAAGAAGTGCTTGGAGAGACCATATTGATAGAACGGATATGGAAACACCATATCTCGAGATTACACCGAACTTTCTCTTTCGTGTGACATGTGGCACCGTCTTCTTGAAGCTACATATCACTAGTGTCACGTCCATCCAATTCTGGTCAAAGATAGTCTTCCAACATGGCACAATAGCGAGCATTATTGATCATAACTTGGTGATCATATCATTCATGAAAAAATATAATACAATGTTATGGAATCCTCCCCACATGGTCACTTTTTGTGATTGTAATGGAGTCTCCTGAGGCATGTGTGGGTTTGTTGCTGCCCAATAATGCATTTTTTGCTTATTGATAAAGCCATTAAGCCAGAAACAAGCTTCATTGCTGAATATGATTTATTCATGAAATTCAAGATTTTCTTTAAAGTTTAGCAGCGCCTAATATGAGATGTTTGTGGTTTCAGGAGTTCCCAATCCAAGTCCTATTGAAGATTTTTCGATCATTTCGTTTGGAATGGGACCATTTTCCTGTCGAAGTGCTTGTTTTAGTTGGTTTAGATGATAGTGATTTGAGGTAGTTCCAAATAAAAAAGTCTTATGGCTTCAAGTAATTTGAATGTTGATTCAAAGGATGTCTATTATTCTTATCATTGCATCCTCCGCACTCTCACTGGTTTAGAAACTACATGCAGTCCCTCACACATTCATAATTATCTTAACCAATAAAACGGAATCACTACTTAAAACAATACACGTCCAAGTCATGTTGTATAGATCTTTTGAATCTAAGGCTCCTAAGCACTATTTCAAAATACATCGTGTATATTGTAATTTGCAGATCATAAGATCGATCAAATAAAAAAGAAGAGGAAACATCAATATTGATTACAACCAAGACCTAGCAGCTAACAGAAGCAAACATTAGTTTGAAAGAGTTAAAAAGTGACGAGGTTGGTTAAATTCATTATACTCTGTTTTTAAACCAGGAGGAGTAAACGCGAAAGTCAGATTTACACTAGGAAAAATCACCAGAAAATATCACTAGATATTTTGGCGGTAAATTTAAATTAATAATTATTATTATTTATTTATTTACTTATTATTGTATTTATTTTCGTTTGTTATCGTCAACACTAAACATACAAATTAACATTGAAGTTATGAGTGTATTTATTTCAAAATATAATAAAGAAGGGTTTAAGAACACAAAATTTACAATAATGACACGAAACTGTCGAATTGTCAATAACCTAACCTTCAAATTCAAA
>NW_019280980.1:50774-88348 GCF_000648695.1 Onthophagus taurus
ACATTCCTTCACGCTATAATTGACATTACAAAAGAAAACTTCACGCTATAATTGCCATTACAAATTGCCAAAGAATACTTCATGGTATAATTAATGTATGTAAACAAAACTAACCTTTTGGTGTAATTATTATTTGTTTCCATCATTCGTATTAAAATAAAATAAGGAATTGCACTTTTTTTAATGGATAATTGTTATATTTATGTTCTACCGGTTTCGACTCAACATAGAGTTATCTTCAGGAACGCGTCATAATTTGAAAAAAAGGCCTGGTATCACTATTAAACATTTGTTCGTGATTAAAAAATTAAGAAAATCAAAAATTTAATAAATGCGCAATTATGGGCGGATGCGATGAGTGATGAATCGTCTGACAAGATGGTTGTCCGGAACGTGACTGTCTACCGGTTTCGACTCAACATAGAGTCATCTTCAGGAACGCGTCATAATTTGAAAAAAAGGCCTGGTATCACTATTAAACATTTGTTCGTGATTAAAAAATTAAGGAAATCAAAAATTTAATAAATGCGCAATTATGGGCGGATGCGATGAGTGATGAATCGTCTGATANAGCCTCGGTCACAAGCGACCTCGGCTTAATCAAGCAAAAACCTACATTCTCTATTTCGAGCTTAATCGAGAATGCTTGTTAACAGGTTGATATGGTATTAATTGTACACCCACGATCGCAAGCAACTACGGTAGAACTTCGAACGAGGATCTTTAAATAATTTTGTTTGGGACGGAAGCTCTACAATAAGCCGAGCTAGAAATCGATACTAAATAGGACCATCGGTGTGGTATCTATCGATTCACCTCGATCGCAAGCGACCTCAGGTTAATTTAGTAAAGTCCTATATTTGCTATTTGGCTGTTCTGAGTTTAGCCTAAATTATTTGTGGTCAAGGCGCTTCCATTTGTTGATCAGTTTTATATGATATGGATTGAAGATTGTTCCCAAGATTCAGAATTTTCCATAACAAGTCAAAATGATTAAATTACTAAATATCACATCTATAGCTCTTCTGCCATTTCACAAAAATGACGTTAATGATTAGGGTGACAATTATTGAGTTATATGATAAAAAAATATGCTAATATCTATCTATACTAGTAGTAAGATTAAAAAGAACTTTAAATTGGACAATTTTTCTTTGAAACTCACACGACATTTTAGTTCTGGACGAGCGACAGATAATGAGGTTCAACAAAGATTTATCATGTAGTAATAATTGCCGGAAAGTTTGAATTGAGAGAAGTTCTGCAGTTTCGAAACGACGCATGTGCGCCGTGGGGCACTTTAAAATAGTTCGTGAAAGTTCATTGTTTTATCTTGTGCCGTTGATAAGTTTACTTAATTATTTCGTTGTCTCCAGACTGCTCTGGGATAATCTCGGCAAACTATTCCACCGCTATTCCAATTTTCCTTCGTTTTCTTTCATCTAGAATCATTATTTAACGTGATGAGTTTCGGTAAAATTCGCATTTATTTGATTTACCGTTAAAATGCGTCAATCAAGTCTTGATGAATCGTAGATCTAGTATTAAAATCCGGTATATTTCGGTTGTAAGAATTAAAGTGGAGTCTTCTTTTAATGGATCCTGCTCAACGCTAATGCGGGCAATCTATCTTTTGAACAAAAATTCGTGACGTCTCGGTTCTAATTTTTTTCTTCGTATCTCGTTCGCCATCAGCTTCAAAATCCACAGGCCGCTAATGCACATAACGGAAAGAGCACGGAATAACGGATTACCTCTTAGCCTGGGACATAAAATAGACATTTTTACGCGCCATTTATATTTCGTCGCGCATCTTCGTCGTCGATGGTATCGCGTTTTGCATCAGATATAAAAGGGACATTTCTGTTTTCCCTTAGACGACTTTGAGGGCGGACGCTTCAAAAGAAATACAATGCGGTTTGCTTCCTGTAGGCCCCTTTTGCCCGGGCGAATGTGTAAAGTAAAGGGAATCATTAGTGAATGGAGCGGATGTGCCTTTCAGAACTCCTTTCGGGAGATCTCTTTTATTTTCGGAACTTTATTAAGGGTATGCTAAAAAGTCTGTTAGTCGACCCGTTTGTCTTTACGCGGAGATTTCTTCTTCGATTGCGACCTCCCTTTGAAGTCGCCCTTATAATCTTATCCCTTATCCCTAATGGTTTATATACGATTCAATCAAATTTTTTTTTAATCTATTTTTTGATTTTACGTTGTCGATAGTTGATCTAACTTTTCGCTGTTTTGAGGCGAATGTGTCTACAATAAGACAAAACGGAAACGGGAAAGCGCAGAAAATTATGAGAAAACAAACAGAAAGAGTAACCAACACTTCGCTTCTAGAATCTCTATGGAATATTGAAAACAAATACCGGAGCGATTCAATATCCGGCAACATGCGTCTCTCCGCGTTCAGTTTTAGTCCGGGGGTAACTCTGATATGATAGCTGCTGGAGCTCCACAGTTAATTTTGCACAAAAAAGTTGGTTGGTGTGCCTTCGCGGCGGTTTTTGCGTTCCTGAATTCAAAAAGCAGGATTACGCATTACTCTGTATTCGTCCGGATTAAATCAATGCGCGGCTGCATTTCGAGCTGATTGGGGCGTGCACTGCGCCTCCCGCATTTCAAACTTCTCCCTCACGTAACTCTCCGTGCCTCGAGCAAGGTTTTCAGGAACAATAGGGTGCAATAACTCAGTTTTCAAGCTCCGAGAGTAGAATATCTGATTATTAATCAAGTCAATAATAATTTCAACTATTATTTAGCGTAAAAACTTTTAAATAGGCAAATTTCGTTAAAATTCCAATTTGGCGGTCGATAAAGCGATTTCAAGAAAAGTTATTAAATTATGTTCATCACTTTGAAGTACGAACCAACTACCATAGTTCCCTCTATAGATAGCCTCATGTCCAGATCGTCAAAGCGGATCGTCACGAGACCAATACAGTCGAAGCATGCTGCGGAAAGTTGGGGTTGTCATCGAACACTTAACACCATTACAGGGGGAAAGTGCCCGCTGTGACCTGGGGCTAAGTGGTAGCGGGAACATGCCTGGAAATCCCGGTTACAGCACCCTTTATTGCGAAGTTGCCCCGAGGCCGAACGCAAATCAAACGCGCCTTGTACACGATGCAAGAAATTACAACAGAGAGGAAGGACTCGAACCGGACTTCGAACAGAGTTTTGTACTTTGGAATTGATAAATTAATCCGTTTAGTGGACGCCGAGGCGATTGCTGGATCTCCATCGATCCCCCCGGGTTTCATGAAGGATCCAAGAAAGATTAAACGAACACGAAACAAATCGAATAACTGATCTGGATTAACTACCAAAATTACCACTCAATCCAAGCAATTTTACATAATTCACAAGTAATTAAGTCGATGTTCAGCATACGCCGAAATGTATTATGCCAGTCGGCCTCAACTAAACAGAGTATTAATATTAATGCCATAAATGGGGGAGTTCAATAACTCCCTATCGTATTTGATGCGCGTCCGCTATGCCACGAGTCGACCAGTTTTAATTAAGTTACAAACGGTATATAAACGCGTGATTGCGAGCTGAAATAACTGAATTAAGGTCGCGACCGCGCGAGTGAATATTTAGCGAACACATAAAAAATTCATTCGCCGAATGGAGCTCCGCGTTGTTTCGGGTACATTTCGACGCTTTGCATATGTATGTTATCGTCCTTAAAGCTCTCCTCGAAGTGTTTTGCGGAAGACGTTCCTAACTAAACGCGGTAGTTGCGTCCAAAGATAGTATGCATAAAATAACAACTGTGAAAGTAGCGTAGTCTCAGTTGAATTTAAATTGAAAAAGGTGACTCTAATAACGGAAAGAAATATAAAATTTCGATTGTATATTCTGGTTTTCCTTGGTCCCAGATGCAGTTTTGTGTGCGCTCTGTTCTACCAAGTTCGGATGCTCTAATATCATTAAATTTCATATGAGATTTTAGTGAACAGGCACTGAAAGTAAAAACCAGTTAAATTTAATTAACACAGCCTGGGACTTGGTTACCGAGGTGCGTAATTAGTTTTTTACGTCGACGTCGGGCAGATTCAATTAAGCTCACCTCCGGCACTTGGGCACGTTAGGCGATTAGAGGTCGACAAAAAATTGATGGTTGTTAGTGAACTGTTGTGGCCTAATTAAGACTGTTGCCGGCGAAAATAGTTTTTGAGCTGATTAAAATCTTCTTTTTTACTTTACAGATGTTTTCTGATTTGTATGGTTCTTTATTTTCTTATTATAACAATTTATTACTTCAAAAAAGATAATTTGGGATACATCTTTTTCATTGAATTGATTCTCAGAGAAGCAATTGATTGACTTTAAAAATTGATACCACGAAAACGTATCAAAAAACGTTTATAAAACGATTATGTATTATTGAGTGAAAGTGATTGCAGTGAAATGAAGACTGAATACCGAAAGATTATATTCCAAAGTTTAAACGCGTCTAAATAAGAGAAATGTGAGATCAGTGATAGCCGAAACTATTGAAAGTGTGATTCCCATTTATCGACTACCAAGTGATATCGGTTCAGATCAGGAACCAAGTTAGAGTCATTCCAAGTTATTACTTTGTAATTTATATTTCAGTGACAACGAACAAAGAAAAGCTCTGTTAGAAAGTCTGCTTTAGATCTTTTAAACACTCTGTTTAAAATAATTTGCTTCATTTATACATTTAATTTTTACTAAATCACTAAAATGTTTATTCCATATTATTTTTGCATTGCATTATAGAGCAATAATGAGTACAACACTGATTTCGCTTATGAGATCTGATAAATCGTGATGTCGAAACGAATCAGAAACTGCAAGATAAGCTTTTTGATGGATATTTTAAGTGATGCTTAATATTGTAATAAATTTATTCAATTCTTCAACATCGAAAAGTATTTTAATATTCTTGAACTATCTGAAACCTCAACGGGAGCAATAAAGCAACACTGTAAAGTTTCATCTCTGATAAGCATGATATATTGGGAGTCATTTCTAGTCAAAGCTTTGCAATCTCAACAGTTAAATATAAAGCGTGGTAAAGAATTACAAGAAACTTTGAATAACTGGTTTTAAAATCAATTGTGTATGTGATACTTAAAATCTTCAAGATATAATTAGTGAAGAAAATGTCAAATGTAGTCCTTCGGCCACAAGCAGTCTTGGCTGTTATCATATACTTAAGCTATAAAGTTTTATTATTAATGAGAGTGATATATAATAGCCGAAGACGCTTGCGGCTAACTTTGAAAGCTTTGAAACCTACTTTGTATCTAATATCTTCAACACGTATTTAATGTAGTTCGCAAATAAAGTGATTCGGTTGCAAGCGATCTTGGCTATAATTTCATACCAACAAGTAATAAGATTAGAAGTAGATTATGTCTCTTTTTTGAGTAGTATCATACGAAGTATTCCAAAACTTAATCAGAGAACTCTACCTCAACCGGCTTCAGCTATTATTACATATGAAAACCTTGAAGATTAATAGTTGATGAACAACAGGGATCAAGTACGCAACATATAAAAATCATATTTTAGAACACAATATTTGAAATAGAAGTTTATTTATTTTCGATAACAAATAAACAATGAGGAACTAAAAAAATCAGTTAAATAGAGCCTCTATTGCTTTGAGTATTTTGCTATATACAGGTATATACAGCTATATACAAGCAACCAGACTTTTACGTGTAGTATTTTAAATGTAATCGCTACACATTTAGATAGGCAACCTAAGATTACATTCGACCACAACGAAAGAAGTCAGTGCTTAGGTATGTATGTAGCTTCACGTGAGGGTGAATTCCTTCACAACACTTCGACCCCTTTGAATTGAATATTTTACAGTTCATTCAGGAGTCAAAAACCAGCCCAAGGTTGTAATGAACGTCAATATAGAACAGAAGGGTATGTTCGTTATATCCGAAATTTGGGGCCATGGTACGCCAAAAATGGATTCCCTTAAGTACGCGAGGTTGGGACTGTCACAAACAATATGACTTACCGTCTCGTCTTCCATTTCACACCCTCTACAGAGTAACTTTGTCAGTAACTGGGTAGTAGATCTCCTCTGGTCAGTTTTCTTTGCAAAGACACCTACTGCAGTCTCATCCCATCTATCGCAAAAAGCTCGATGGCAGGTGGAGTTGATCAGCTTTGATGCTGTATTAAAAGTTAGAGGTACAAACGGTTCACGGGAGACCGGTCACTTCTTAGCCGCCCGTTTCGCCAATTTGTCTCCAATATCTAGGGGTAGCACGTTTAGCATATTCTTCAGCACGATTGTGGGTGTCGATTTCATGGCGGCCGTGATTAAGAGGCAGGCCACTAGTTGCAATTGATGCAGCAATTTAGCCTTATAGGCATGTTTCAGTGCTGAGGACCAAACTATGGCTCCGTGAGCTACCATGGGTCTTATCACAGACGTGTAGAACCACATCGTAACCCTCGAACTTAATCCCCAAGTATTCCCAATTGCCCTTTGACACTAGATGAGTACAATCGTTGCTTTTTTGGTTTTGCATCTAATGTGTGATTTCCAAGTCAGTCCTTTGTCCAAAATAACACCAAGATATTTCACTTCTGGAGCAAAGGTTAATGGACTGTTGCAGAAATGGGGTGGTGTTAAGTGTCTCAGTTTTCCCTGTTTGTCAGTAGTCAGTAGTTAATAGAATACATTAATGGATGAAGTTAATTGGAAAGCAGAATTTGTTTTTGTGGAGAAAAACGTCAAACCAATGTGTCTTCTATGTTAAGTAACACAGGTATCGTCTGCACATGTCAGACAGAAATGCAAAAGGGGCTTTACCTGCTTCGTTTGGATCTACCCGCTCGATCGGAAGAGTTGAGACTCAATGCTAGACACTTCATAAAATCTTTTCGCAAGTTAGTTATGACATCATTGGAGATAACATTTTTTTTTGAATCACGCTTCGGTGTAAGAACATTTTGTTACAGAAATATGGTAAATATAGCGGCCTCATTTGTAACATGCTCCTTTCATATGTCATATGTCCTTTCATATTTCATACGATAGTACCCAAATATATTCCTGAGTTGTAAAATAAATCAAAATAAGGTTGTGTCAATGTTTATGAAAGAAGCAGATGTTACAGCTGTGGCTATAATTATTATATTGCTGTAAGAAAATGGTCTTACACCGCAGGATAGTTCATAAAAAATATTATCTCCCATGACATCATAACTATCTTGCAAAAAGATTTAATTGTGTCCATCACTGAGTCTGGTCCTAGACGAATCATGGGCATTAAACATAAACCACAACTAGCTGTATTTGTTCATTATGTAATAAATAATGTGGATGTGAAAGAAGAACTATTGGAGTTTATTGCACGAAAGAATACGACTCGTGTTATAGACATAAAAAATGCACTTGATGGTGCAACTCGAAAACATTCTGTACCAATTAAAAAGTTAGTTTGCGTCGCAACTGACAGCACTATAGCTATGAGAGGGCTTTAATCGATTTCTAGTAGTTTTAAATACAAACGCAATGCGTCCCAATTGTATCCCTATACATTGTATTATCCATAGACAACAACTAAACATTTTAAATATATGCTCACATTATGGTGGTAATTTTTTCATACAAGAAATAGAGAACGATAAGTTTCCAGATAAAGTATAATTAAATATTGTAATATTAAAGCTATGTATAAACTGTTTTACTTACTTGATGAGTTAATTTTCTTTATGGTAGGACACACTCTCCAGAGGCCTACTCGAAAACTAATGGTGGTTGTTCGATCGGGTTTTGTGAAAGTAATGGGTTCCTTGGTGTAGAGCCAACTGCCGCTAACGAAGACGACGAGTAAGGTGACCAGAGCAACGAGGCCCCACACCACTCCCAAACGGGATAGGCCCCGTGAGCTGCAGCACATTACGAGCCCCTGCAGCCGCGACCGCGCAATTTTAATTCCGATTTCAGTGAACAAGCGGTATAACTGTGCCGGGACACTGAGCCGCCGCAGGAAAAATTATATTTCGTCCTTTTATTTACACTGGATTTTATCTCGGTCATCGTACCAGTGTAAGCTTCGTTTTCGTTTCACGTAACAATCATCTGAAAACAAAAAAAAGAATGAAACGGAATAATAAAATAAGCGAAAAGGAAAACTTATAAACGCCCAACGGGGACGTTTAATTAATCCGACCAGATTAGTTGTCAAAATTAATAACGGCTGGGCTCTTGTACTCAAGGAGAGTCGTGGTAGATTTAGAGAGATGTACGAGACATAAAGCTTCGGTCCATTAATGTTTTCAACGGCGGTTGGACGAGGGTGGAACATACGAATGAGTTCTATTAATCTCCCGGGAGGTAATTGAGGCTATATTACACAGTCCATTAGTCGAATCTGATCTGATACATGCGAACCTGGACCGATAAAGTGGCACACGCGAGCTTTGAAAGTTTCCAAAGAAAGGATCACGACATCGACATTTAAGTAATTCGACCGCCGAACAGGATTTTTTGGCTTTCTCCCCTCAGGAAATGAACAAAAGGATTGAAGAAAGAAATATTGCTTTTACGAACCGGCACCTCCACCATTTCTTAAAACTTATTTTATAACTCAAAAAAATAAAAATTTACATTATCTTGCTGTTTCTTAACGGTTATTCTCCAAGAAACTTGGTTTTGGGGATTTCTTATTTGGAATACGAGCATTCGAGCATAGTGAAGATGACGTTATTTGAAAATGTTTGCATGCTGAGGTGCTAATATCATAAAACTTTATGGTTATATCGTACTTGTGTGTCTCCTTTGATTACTTAAACCTCTCATAGCGGATGCTACTAGCATGAAAGTTGCAATAAAACTGATAACGACTAAAAAACATTATTCAAAGAAATAATATCTAAGTATCAAAAAGTCTATCACTTGAAATCGGTACAACTCGAACGAAATGGATAGGGGGGGATGAAATCGAAGCGCAAAGTTTTACAGGAAGCACGCCAGTGAACTTAATGTGGAAAGTTTTTCAATAAAATTGAAATAAATTAGTCTCCCTTCACCAGCGCGAACATTGTCCGCCGAAAAAGAATGGAATACGGGAACTAAACGCTAAATGTTGGCTCTTTAATGGGCCGTTTCGAATTCTATCGTCGCAGCTTTCGCCGAAGAGCTTCAGAGTTAGAGGTCGAGCCACCCTACGCGACCTTTTCCTTTCAATTACCTGTAAAGGCACTCTGTCGACGAAATATCGTTGCGGAATTTTAACCCCATTCATTTTAGCTTCTCGATTAACTTCGGTGTAGCGAATTATGAATTTTTGGATCAATCTTGCCGGGGAAATTGGCCCCAAATTAACTTTCGAAGGGGTTGCTGAAGGGACAACGACCCAAAATGTTTTTCACTTGTTTCGGCCCATAATTTATCATCGTGAATAATTACTTGATTTTAACAAGCTAATATTGACGAAGAAGCTATTAAAATAAGGGGAGAAATCATTGCGTGGTTTCTAAATAATGTGATTGAGTAAAAAATTCATTTTAAAATATAATTTCGCTCAATCATAGAACATAAGCTTTTAATCGTACAACTTAATTAAAAAACTTTAATTAAAACATAAACTTACTTCATTAAAACGACCTATAGCGACAACCACCTCTAACGATGTGACGCCATAAAAACTCGATCAGGGTTGAACTGTAATCGAAAAATAACCGGAACGCGTATTCAAAAATTTTAAAGAAAAATAAAGATTGGGAAATAATTATACACAACCGAGATTTTATTTTTTTTTTATTGGGTAGTTGAAGAGGGTATGGTCGCGAAACTTACGAGAGCTTTCGTTCGACGCGAAGCTGGTGCTTGTTTACGTAGCGTGGTGCGCGATGCTCGACTGAAAGCTCGGCGGAAGCTCGTCGAGCTTTCCCAAACGCATCGCGGCGGCGCCGTTACCTCTGCCACTCGTTCAATCGTCGCTGCCTTCATCCATCGCCCTTGCACTTTTTGCTGTGAAAAGTCGACGTTTTTGATTGCTAATCCTTGCGGTGACCCTATATCGCCTCGATTATGTGTTCGGTCGCCATACAGATAACCCATAATGGATTCGCGGATGGTATCTGCGCCATAAATCAACTAAGCTACTAATATCTAGGTTTAATTAAATCCGCAGCGTGTGTTACGAGGCCACGGACGCATTAACTGCCAGGAATGAAAGCTCGCAGACTTCTTTCTGTAATTAACGACTACGGCGCGACGATGGTGTTAAAACACAATCCGGCAGTTTCCCCAGTGATTACCACGAATTTATTTCGATGGTGGCCAAGTTACCGAGGTACTTAGTACCAACTATGGTCGTCCCATCCATTTTGTAGGGCGAGCGGGATTAAACTGCAAACATGCACGGAAAGGGTCAATTGGATAGCGCTGATGCACTTAATCTGATATGAGAAAGTTCGGGGCAAGTTCGCTACGGCACACTTGCTCCTTAGGGAGGATTTCATTATCTCTTGTTTCGGAAATTCCTTTAGACAATCTTTCTCTGGGCACTAAGCAAATGGCGACGAAAAGTTTACTTTCAAAGCGCACCTGCTCTCTCTTTAAACATCAACTCGAAAACAAATTGAAAAATAAACAATTTTTTATTTCAAAACATAAACCTTAAGCGTAATTGATTTCTAATCAACCTTGACCAGATCGTTTATCATTTCGTTTTCTTAACAGTTTCCACATCATTAACTTCATACATCAAACTTTTTTTTATTAGTGATTTTTTTTTCCTTTTGGTTTAACGAACAATATTGTACCTGCGTTCAAACATAAAGATAATAGCTCGTAATGAGACGTAATAGGAGCCCGAGAAGTGGAGATCAAGAATGTGCCGGGGGATTGTCCTCATTTGAAGTTCCATTGCACTAGTGGCGTACTCTTGTAATACAGCCCCTAAGCTCGCTCGTCGAGAAGTCTGATTGAAAATTTTCTCGAGATCATAATTGGCAGATCGCCATCGTAGATATATATAGAAAAGCGAGAAGGGGCATTATCTGGATCGTTTTTAGTGAAGAGCATCTGCGGAACGACAACGGGAGATCTAGAATGGAATAAAATAAAACGTGAGCACCCTTAGATGCGCTTTCTTTTCAATAATCCCTTTCTTTTCAACAACTAAAAAGCTATAATTTAATACGATTTTATTAAATTTAAATCTCTCTTAATCTAACATCGCATTATGGAATTTTAAATTTGTTGCTAGCTGTGAGAAAAATAATTTCGTGAGTATTGAATTAAACGCTCCCGCAGTTCCTCTCGCAACAATGACATCGCCATCATCGCGCGGCGGCTTTGTGCGTTCAAAGTTCCGCTTCTGAATTGAAATCGGAGAAAATTTCCATTGTGGTTGAGATTTAAAAATGTACGTAATAACAGAAAATCCGAAAGATAGCGAAATATCAAGTTCTCCGTTAAGTTTCCGCAATACGGCAACTAAATAATAAATACTCAAAACGATAAAGAGAAATAAAAAGATTTTTAATTCTTTTGTTCTTTATATTTTCTGGAAGAATACTTCTTATCGTATAAAGATTACGAACACAATGTGGGTGAAATCGTTCGGTTCTATATCAGAAATTTACGTCAGGGTGCGCACACTGAAAGTAATTGTTTAGAGGAGGAAGATAACTGTACATTGTATACGACATCGCCTGCATAAAAATTCCATAAAGCTCAACGTTTCACGCGGCCCAGAATTTCTATATTATCCGTGCTGAGCCCTTTATGGGACTCCTCGCCGAACAAAATTCCATTGTTTAATATTAACAGCGGGATTATTTCTCTTGGAAAAGCAAGAGGGAAAAAGCAATATGTTCAAAGCCAATTGGCGCCAATAAAACAATCGTCAGAAGTAAACGATATCGTATTGATTAAAATTCTCAACGGTCGTCGGTACTTCGCGTCCCAAAGAGCCTGTTTAATTATCGTTAGTCACGGGAATGAAAAAGAAATTGCTCTCTTTGGGCTCACTATCTGCTCGGAACAAGCTTTTGTCTGGCGAGTCACGACGCAGCTGTGTTGCATTGTTGAGTCCCAAACAAAACGTCTTTTTCGTCCTTTCACGGCGTGGCAGTATTTTATTATTGCCTAGGTTCCTTTAAAATCGCGAAAATTGGAAATTTTCATCTCCTGGATATTCAGACTATAGCCTAAAGGAAAATCCGGTAATAGTATTCAACTCCTTCTATATAAAAGCTTTAATGTATTAGTTCACTTACTTTGCTCAACAGAAGTGGTAAAAAAAGGAACCATCACAATATTTATTAAATGAAAGTCAAATGAAAACAGTTGATCGCGACATATAAAAGAGACCTCCCGAGGACACGCGAGGAGACAAGTCAAGCGGCAAAAATTGCTGTCATCTTTGCTGAAACCTTGTTGAGGGAGTCGAAGAGGAAAATTTACATTTACCCACTTATAGTAATCTAAAACTTAAAAATAAATTATTAAGAATTAAGGATGCGTTTGTGTCAAATCTTAACCCTTTGTGTCCCAAGAAGTCAAACATTTTGAAACTTTGTGACAGAATCAGACAGAATTAAAACGCTATCAAAATACACTCAGTAAAGGCCTTTGGAATAAAATTTTAGCAAAATATGCAATCCCCCTATTTTCGCNATATTCAGACTATAGCCTAAAGGAAAATCCGGTAATAGTATTCAACTCCTTCTATATAAAAGCTTTAATGTATTAGTTCACTTACTTTGCTCAACAGAAGTGGTAAAAAAAGGAACCATCACAATATTTATTAAATGAAAGTCAAATGAAAACAGTTGATCGCGACATATAAAAGAGACCTCCCGAGGACACGCGAGGAGACAAGTCAAGCGGCAAAAATTGCTGTCATTTTTGCTGAAACTTTGTTGAGGGAGTCGAAGAGGAAAATTTACATTTACCCACTTATAGTAATCTAAAACTTAAAAATAAATTATTAAGAATTAAGGATGCGTTTGTGTCAAATCTTAAAATCAATTATTAAAACTATGTATATGACAACTGGTAAATTCACTGTGGAAGATTGACCGATAGCAAATGAGATCTGCGAATATTTCGGAATCTTCTGTATCTAGATGTTGGCGATGGCTATTTCATATCTAAATCTGGTAAGCAAGACTACGTTCCTAAGTCCTTTAGACCAATTAGTCTGTGTTGTCTATGTTGGAGATGAGTAGTTTCCAAGGAGACAAATTAATCGAAATAAACAAGCTTTTAGGCAAAGTAAGTCTACAATGGCAGCTCTCCACTCAGGGATCAATTTTGTCAGTGAGGCTTAGAATTCTAAGGGGTCCGTCTTGGGGTATTCATGGATATAGATAAAGTACAACGTTCCATCGAAGCTATTTTAGACCCCTATTGATAGACTGAAAAAACTCTAAAACATATAGTTTTATCAGAAGCTGTCCACAAGGAGATATAGTATTCCCCTTCTATAGAATTTCGCCCTAAATACCATTATTAGCAACGATTTGACTATATTTTTGAGAACTCGTGCGATAAACAAAATCTTTTCGTTAATACTAGAAAAACGAAAACAGTTTCATTCAGATTTATGTCAGAAAACGTTTAGAAAGTGAGAACGTGAGAACACTCTGTTGTGAATATAAAACGGGGTGAAGAGATGTCCCTAAGGACATCTCAGAAGACGGAATATCCGGAAATCTATTTGATGTTAAAACAAATCGAGAAACGACCATTTCCAGTTATCTACGTTTAATTCCGCAAAGAGCAAAAAGATAACTTTCACCTTCCAAGCGTATGCAGAATCAGCATCTCTGTTGAATCGAATAATACGCAGAAGACTTCATCTCTCAGTGCCACCGATGCCAACTCTAGGGCCATTGATTATAAAACTGTCACGCATCACCGCAATGCGTCAAAAGTGCACGAGCACCTTTATCCTCGCAGTGTATTTTTCAAAAGATGTTATCGCCACCTGTGCCATACCTGGGGGATCACATCTCATAAGATTTAAGGCTTGTCCAAGTGCCCTGGACAAAACCAAGCGAGCAAGCTATCATACAATCCAGCATTAAGCGCTCCCCAAACAACAAACATTCCTCCTACAGTTGCAAAACCAAAACCAACCACACAAACTACAAACCAACACCCGCCCCAGCAAAGTATGCCATCCTTACCGACACCACCAAACCGTCATGCAGAAACGTTGTTCGTAAATGAAAACCAAGAAACCCCAGAACACCAAAACTGCAACACCAGCCCAGCGGCAACCCCAGTTTCAACCCCTGCGTTTACATCGAAAGAAGTACCTACAAGTGGCAGAAAATAGAAACTTGGAAGGCCAGAGAAGCCGGACTGGTGCTGCTAGGCCACATACAGAAATTATTGCAGTGTTTCGTTCACAATAGTTGGAAGACAATTAAAAATACCGGAATATCTGGAAATATCTGGAGAACTTGATACAATTCACCCAACAGCACCAGCTGAACGTTATTCTCATGAATGAAACCCATCTACGCCCGTCTCACCGTTTGAGTACGACCATCTTTAAAAAGACCTTAATTGAGTACCATGTAAATTCATCTTAAGGTTTACAGTTTATGGAAACTACGAGTGTCACGATCATGATAATCACCGAACTGTTGAGACTGATCTCTATCTACTACAGACCAAGACAATAAGAAGATGACAACGATTAACAACGATATTCGTCTAGAGGGACTGAGCATCCTAGTATGAGATCTAAACTGCAAGCAACCCATGTGGAAATCTAAATTGTCATACGCTGCCGTTTTTTCATTTTGCCGGCACGTTTAATCGGGAAGTGGACGGAGTGCAAGAGCAGTTTGGAGCCGATTGGCCCCTACTGAAATTTAAAACTTCACGAGAAATTTGTGAAAAATGCATGAAAAATCAATTTGTATTAGGATTTAAGGTCGAGTACAAATATTGATTCTGGAAATTACTTACTAATGCTTAATGTTTCGTCCCAAAACAATCTATACTGAAACAAAAATTTTAAATTCAAAACTTGCTTTTATTAAATATGTTCAGTACATGTTTCTCATCTTCAGCTGAATCTAATATAAAGATTGGATATAAAATTAATTACCAAACGATTTAAAAAATTAAAAAACTAACGTCATAATTAACTATATAAAACTTATGAAGAGTGCGAAAAAAATCATAATAACGGTATTCGACCGTTATAACTACAAAAAACAAATCAAAATTGATTACGACCAAAAATTTATTAAAAACTTACTAAAAACAGAAGAAAAACGAAAAATAATTTGAGAAAAGTGCAAGATGAATGGCGGATAAAAGAAGAAACAAGATTGACCTACAAATACGACAATCAAGGTTAGGGGAAAAACGAAGAGAACAAGAGACAAAGACCAAAGCCGCAAGAGAGAGAATGGGAAATTTAAAATGAAGGCACTCACAAGATAAGAAAAGAGAAAAGAAAGCGACAGAAGTAAGGAATCAAAGAATTACGAGGCCAGCTTTTTCAGAAACATAAAAAAGGGTTTATATTGTATTTGAATTTGATCATTAAACAAATTTACATTTTTAGATTTATGTTTCAGAATTTCTAAAGTTTCAAGAAGATCAAGTCTATAACTTTTATCACATTTATGTATTAATGAAACATTATCGTAATTAATATTATGTCCGGTTTCTTTGGTATGTTTGTAAACATTCGAAGTGATTTTGGCCAATATACATGTTGTCACAATTGGAGCCACTTATCGAGTATACACCACGAGTTGTTATGTTTAAAATGAAAGTTTTCCTTTATAGGTTTAACATATAAGGAATCGGATTGAATATGTAATTTATTGAAGAGATTATTAATAATATTAAGAGGAAATTTATTTTCTATTGCAAGATTTTGTATGTAGTTAAATTCATTTGTTCTGTTTTCTTGTGAAAGCGGATATTTTAAAGCTCTGTTAATGAGAAAACTAAAATTGACTAATTTTTGGTTAAGAGGATGTGAGGAATCGTAAGGTATTGTAGCAGGTATCATGGAAGATTTTCTATATACCGGGTGATTTAGACCACCCGTACCAGGATAACGTTACATTAAATCTAAGAAGAGTTAAAGCAAAAGTTCTTTATTTTTAAAATATCTATTCTACGATAAAACTTAATTCACATGACAATTTGAAAAATTTTTAAGTTGATGTCATTACCACCAACTTCCGGTGTTACCAGCGTGATAAAAACTGGTGCATTGAATTCTTCATATACTATTTTATTATCATATTTTTATTGCAACTTCTTAGTTGGTCTGAATCACCCAGTATATTGTATGATATCTTGTCACTATTCAAATACTTAAGTCAAGAAAAGATATATTAAAAAAGAAAAGATATATTGGATTCAGCTGAAACTGAGAGATATCTCTCGAAACATGTACTGAGCATATTTAATAAAAGCAAGTTTTGAAGTTAAACTTTTTGTTTCATTATTCTATACTTGCAACATGGATCTCCTGGAATCTAATCTATATTGAGTTCTTCAGAGTCACTTTTAATTCGTTTTCGGACCAGCATTAATTCGTTTTTACTTAAAAACATCTTTCTTTTTTTAAATGTCTATTAAATTTAGAAAATTGTATGAATATGTTCGAAAATTGTTCATGATAAATTCACACACTACCATGAATATTTTTTTGGCAGAACCTATACACTAATAATATCATTAAACCGGTACTTAATGTTAAGAAAATTATCAATATTTAATCAGATAAAATACTGAAAAGAATCCATACTAAATAATTTAATTTATTCTAGAACGTAAATCATTTCAATCCTTTATCACGAACAAATTTGCTCCATTACTAAATAATCTGTAATTTGATTACAAAAAAATGTTGTTGCGAAATGCGTGTATGCGCTATTAAAAATAATCACACCCACATCACGTTTCATTATTTCAAATTTTTTGTTCATGTTCACACAAACACATTTTTTTTAAATTTAATCCTTGTTTTTATTCCACCTCAATTTCCGATATTACTATTTTTTGAATATGTTTCGATATGAATTCGTACATATAGATAGAAGCATAATTAGGATATTTGCGTACTAATTTAGTACCGGATCGTCGCCCCATCGGAGATTATTGTATTTCAATTTGCCGACCCGTTATATTGATGCTGTCTGGGGACGGGATTGCTGCTATAATCGATAATTGTCTTCGGCCGGCGATTACGCTAATTAAATTCCGCCGATATATAACGGAGCCTAATGAGATACGAGGGCCCATTACGTGCGTACCGTAACGCTAATTCTGTTTTACTTTAATTGGCTATATTCTTGGTTGAAGCGTGTCAAACTGTTACCTTGTCGTACCTCAATTAAGCCGCGACCCCGTCACCCGAAAGTTCATCAAAGGAAAACTCGGTAGCAACAAGATTACAGTATAAGTGCACTTCGTATCCTAAAAGTACAATATTATCCATAAAAGTACACAATTATAGGTACAAAACGTAACCGGGTATCTTGTTGAAGAACTCGACTGTAAAATGTTCCGAGTTGACAGAAAGTACACGTTTTGGCCTCTTTGTTGGTTGCAAAAAGACAAAGAGTGTTACCACGTACAGGGGTTGAGTCGGAAGTTGGTCCTTGAGCGAATAAAAAAGAAATCCGGCCGGCAGAGGACGGATTCGACCAGGCTCGGTCCTCCAAGCGGCTTTTCATAAAGAAATGCTCTCAACGAAAACTCGGGCAGCGGGTCGGTATTTCGAGGAAGAAAGTTTATCGGGTTTCTGACGACCGACCTACGTAATAAATTGAATGAGGGGTAAATAGCAGCGAGATTTATTTCTTGATGCATGCGGAGCGCTCTGTTTGCGCCGCCGAACGCTCTCAGTAATGTCTTTTTTCTTTTGACCGTAACTAAGTTTTTTCAGCAAGATCTCGTCTATGTGAAATCCTCTCACCACAACGTTGCTGCAACGTGGTGCTCTGAAACTTCGCCGTAGCGAGAAATTAATCCACGTAATGTCACCGGGTGCCTACTCACGTGTAACGGGGCGTGATTGTTGCTACGAGATGTAACACGATCCGTCTCTTTTGATGCATTTCAGCGGCGGCTAATTATGTTGCGGGATTCGTGCACTACGAACCGCTGTAAGGATTAGACGTCGACGTTAACTGAGACGTTTCGTAGTTTTTTGAGTGAATATGACGTTATTGTACTTCGAACAGTATACTTATATTTCAGTTCGCTTCACCCTATTTCGGCTTACTGTAATTAAAATAAATAAGGTTATAATTAATAATTTATGTGTATTATTAATCCATCTTGTTTTTCTTTTCAAACCGCTGTGTAAAGCGTGACGTGGTTGACGTATCACTGCCGGTTTTCAAAAACAAAACTCCCTCGCCCCAGTAAACACCCCATTTCATGTCTGATGAATACGCAGCCTGTGAATGAAAATTAATTGCTCCCAATTTTGTTTTGACACGCGACCAAAAGTACATCCGGTCAAAATTTTCAATCGATAACATTAGCGCCACATCAATTACCACCGATCCCCATGGGACAGACTCCAATTGGTTGGATAATTCGGTTACTTTTTTAATTACGTAATAAATCGCCCGCGAGGGGGCGTTTAGCGACCGCGTTTCCGGTCACAGCGGCATGCAAAGCCGCCACCGCCGTCGTCCCTTTAATATAATTTATCTTTTTAGGAAGTTCCCGCCGGAGGCGTGGTTTCGGACGGCGCGCTAATTCGTTTTCCTGCCTCCGGAAAACTCACTTCCCGATAAAAGTAATGCCCTTTTGTTCGAGGTGGTATCTCAGAAGAGGATGTCAGACGTTGTTACGGATGAGGCTGTTTCCTAAACGAACAAGTTCTATAATATAACACAACATATCTAGGAAATACCTGCTTCTAATCCTTATTTATTTAAGTTTTATCGCACCCCCATCATCTTTGGCCAAGGTGCTACGCCGTCGCGAAAGAGACGATGAATCTTCCGAGTAGAACGTCCTCTGGGAACGATTATGTTTATTACTGTGACCCAGACGACGGCATAAGTGTACTAAAGCGATATCCTAACCCCGGCAGTGCAACAATTTCCGGCTCACTTCCATACCCAACCCCCCGTGGTCTTGAGCTTATCGAACGGGATCCTGGAAGGTATCGCAAAGTAATGTATTCATAGACGACGAAATTGTATATTATTTCCAGCCATCGTCACCGCCGTCGCGCCTTGCGGCGCATACACTAACGCGATCACCTCCTTCGGGAGAAGCTCAATACATTTTTCACCTCCACGTTATGTAATACCCAGCTTACCAGGTATTTTCAGGTAAGAATTTCCTTCAGCGAACTACACACTTAATAATAACAAGTAGTAAAATATTTAGTGTCGCGCTCGATTTAAAATACATGCAAACGCAGTTCGCTGATGAAAAATTCATGACGTGCATAAATAAACCATTTCGTAAACATAAGTACACGTTGTTGCTATACATTTGCCAGTTTGCAAGTGGGTCACAAAACGACCCGCGCTGTCCGTATAACTACACTAGCGTGCCTGCATGTGTAATATCGCGACAGCCGCAGACAGCCTACAATTACCCCGTTTCGGAAGGTAGAAGGGTTAATTAAAACCATGCAATGATTAGACGGATAAGCAAAACACGACGGTGAAGTGAATGCGGAAATTAGTTGTTGTAAGGAAAATAACTAAAATTTGTTCAAATATGAAAACGCATACTGTGTGGTTTACTAATTAAATTAAAAGTATGTTGATTGAAATTGAAGATGTAACTGCGCTTAGTTTAATAACGAAAATATTTTTATTAAAAATAATTATTAATTATATGCAGTTCCCTTCAATGCGGCTCACGATTTTAATGTCACACGTATCTAAACACGACCAGAAAACTTGGTTCGCCAGAAAACACTTCTTCTCCATCCAGTTGTTTAAACGCCAAATAAATTCTTTTTCTTCCTTCTGTACCTATTTAGGCGTAATTTCCTATATTTCATCCCATCGTCAATAAAGTATTATTATCTTTCTTTGCCTTCTCACTTCTTTCTCTGTCTATCAGTGCTTTCACACTACATTCGTTTTTGTGGTATTCGTTTTCTTTTGAATGTCTCAGGTTGCGTTTCTTTTGCAAAAGTTAGTATAGGTCTAATTGCAGTGTTAAAGATGCAGGTTTTAGCTTCAGTTCGAATATGCCCTCGACTCTCTTGCATCTTGATTCCTTACTTCCGTCTCAACATTTTCGTATCCAGATATTTCTATGACCGGGTATCTAAATTTCAATGGTGTATGACAGTGTTCTTCAACCTTTGTCATTGCGCCCTTTTTCGCGATATTTTTTTTAGTTAACCCTTCGTACAGTAACACCCAGATTTGATTTTAGGAATTAATGTGTCGTATTATAATTACATATTACATATTCGAACAAAATGCGTCTCTGCCTTCGTTGTAAAAACTCTATACAAGAGTAACTAACTTGTGTTTATTTAAATATGTCATAAGCATAGTAATAGATAAATACTTATAAATAAATAAAGGCTTTGTTGTGCTTGTTTATTACTGCACAATTTATCAATATCTGGATGAATCGATGTTAATTGGAGAGGCATATCATTTTCAGCATCAAGTCGATTTCTGTACTTCGTTTTTGTAGCGACGTATGTGGAAAAGGATTTCTCACAAAGATCGGTTGTTACGATTCTTTTACAGCGCGTTTGGAAATTTCCGGATATTCATCCATTAATTTTATCCAAAATGGTAGATTGTAGATTTTCTCTAATATCTATAAGTTGCTCTCTTAATTGGGAAGATATCCACACCACTGCACTCATTAAAAAGATTTTTAACCCAACCTAAATTATTGCAAGTAGGAGAAAAATATTCTGGTCGAATACGATATTATTGGTTGCTAAGAAATCGTTTAAATTAGCAAAATATTCTGTACTATTTTTGGTGATGCATTCTCTCAAAGCGACCTTAAAAATTGTAGTATTTGGATATTCCTCGAAGTGAAAGATTAACGTCGTTCAGGTACTAAAATATGTCTGCAAGGTTGGCTAAATTTTGAAACTATCTAGTGTCATTAAGTTTTCTAGCAAATTCACAGTTAAAAAGAATTTCACGAATTTCATCAAGCAATTCCTAGAATCGGGTTAGAACTTTTCCCATCGATAATCATCTTACATTAGTATGAACAAGGAGATTTTTATGTAAGCTTCCAGGTCATCACACAATAGGGTAAATACCCTGGCATTTAGGGGTCTGGATTTGATGAAATTAACCAATTTAACGGCATCATTAAGAATTTCTTGCAGAGCAGTTGGTATCCGTTTAAGAGCGAGAACGTGGCGATGAAGACAGCCTTGATGTCCGGAACTACTTTCTTTATACGTGCTATGACGCCCTTTACGACACCAACCATACCTTTGGCTTCATCACTACATATATGATGGCATAAATTCCAAGAAATTGAATATTTTTCATAGTTTAAGTAAATTAAATAATTCTTCACATGTTGTTTGAGCTGGCAAAAAAAAGCATGTCTTACGTAAAAGAGGATTCGTGTATGTATGTAACGAAAATTAACAAAATTGCTAGTCCAGTCACATCTGTAGATTAATCCATTTGTAAAATAAAGGCATGTTTAGCGAGTCCAAACCATTCACTAGTTCCGCCTCGCAGAAATCTGACATGTCTTTAATTCGTCGTGAAATCGTCGTATCAGATAATGGGACAAGATCAATTTATCTTGCAATTTTTTTACCAATTATGGCTGTGATTAAATCTTTTGCACAAGGTTTAATCAATTTTTCTGCTATCATATAGTGGGGTTCCCCTTCTGCTATCAACTATAAGCTTGCATCTCATTGGTGTCTTTGATATAGTCTTTTTTTCTGTATTATTAAAATGGTGCGGTAACCTCTGGAAAACATCACCAGTACTGCATCGTATGCATAGCAGGGGATTTTGATCTCCCTATTTCGGGGGCTTAGAGATGCACTATATACACGTATCTCTTCAGTCAATTTGTTATTTTTGCTAGATATAAATCCGTGCTTTCATATTGCTCTATAGTAGCTTATCTAGTCTGAGTCTTATTCTGTTCTTAGTCAGAATATAATTATAGATCCAAGGTTTTTGGAAATATTAAGATTGCCAAAAGTACAATTTAGTGAAATCAAACGTATAACATGTAGTGTACTATGGTTTATGATACTCATCGATATATATGATACGAGTATATGTTACGTATGCCGATAGTCCGTCCTTCCAAATGCAATGAGATAATACGTCTGTATACGGTCTCCAAAATGACCTGTTCCGCACATGTTTGAGTGTTTAAAATTTGAGAAACGATGATAACAACACCTTTCTATTTAAAAAAGTTTTGACAATTCATTACTTAAAACTTTACAGAGAGGCTGTACCGAGGATTACAATGCAAAACCGAGAAGTCCAGTAAAACTTACAAGCTCTGATTTAGACACGGAGAAACTTTGTACAAAATTTGTCTTAATACTGCTATATGAAATCTAGTTTGTCTTCCATATGCTGTGAGTTCCAAATTTTTACATGAAGAAACTTACAGTACTCTATAGAAATCTAAGTAGATCTTCGTTCTTCTTCAATAATGTTTTCCTTCTACTTGCTCTAACACCCTGTGTGGTTCCTGTCCTCTTCTATAATGCCGCCCAAATGCAATTAATTGCAGTGATTATTCTAGTATCTCACTTCAACCAGTTCAGCATCAGTTTGGAGTAATAACCGTAATAGCATCCGACATGGGTGTTAATAGGGCATTATGGCACACACATTCGTACATAAAATGGGTAAAAGACATTACTCTGTGGTATAATGTAGTAGCTAGTTTTAGTTCACCAACTGCGGTGTGGTTCCCTAACAGGCGAGGTATTACAAATCGTCATAGTCTTATGTCGATGATGCTTCGTTGATGCGGAATTTCTCATTTAAAATACAGTGGATGGGTTGGGTTGGGATGAGAATACAGGAATACATAATTAGTTAGTATGGATGGTAGTCCTAGCATCTCAATCTCGACGAAGTTTATTTCTAATACTGTTTTAATCAATCGATCGATTAAATACCCCCTCTATAAAAATGTTCTTCTAAGGTAGCCGTTTACTCATTGCAACATCTTAATCACAAAGAACCTCGGTTAAATTTAAAGCGGAAAATCTATGACTTCGTCTAATTAAGTCAAGATGGTTGGAGCATCGCGGCTTTAAAGTTAGGATGAAAATTATATGAGTTCACTTTATTAAGAAGAGATCGCTTGTGGCCGAGAGTCTACAATTAATATCAATCAAAACAAATTGCAGCTAATACCCATCTAATTTGTCATAATGTTAAAATCTAATAAACCCAATAAATCCATAAATTTTATCTTTGTAAGTGATATCTAGAAAGCTTATTAATTGAATTAAGATTATATTGCAACAAAATTATTATATTGTGTAGAATTACGTTTAATTGAAACGAAACATAATTGCGTTCGTTAATAACCCGTATTTAAAAGAATTCTTAATTTTGTATATTTAGTTATAATATTGGACAAGAACGTTATAATTTGACAACGTGCAATAACAGAACGGGGTCTAACCGCACAAACACCACTAATAGCACCCTAGTAATAAACACTGGTTAGTTATTTTAGCTTGAAAGCACACACACGGCGTATAAACCCAGTAATTTTAAAAGTGCTACTGTTCCTCTGCAATTTAATAAAGCGGGTTGACACCGCACGTAAATAATATTGCTTGCGGCCTGCAGAGTGCAATATACACTACCAAATATAAATTTCTATTATCGCCATTGCAGGGGCTCTCTCGGGTCTACTTTACGATTTTATTCCTTTAAGGCGGTAACAACTTCCGCCTCTGGTAGCTGTTCATTGGTGTAGGAAACCGCAATCAAGCAGAGTTTAATCATCATTCGAATATCATAGACTTTATAAAATGAATTATTTTAGACTGTTATCAAAATTATACTATTTTAGTAAAAATGTTGAAATTTTATCTTTTTCACTTATTCAGACGTTGCTGACTCGCCTGACGAGTTACTTCATAACTTTCTTTTGGCGGTTCTTCGTTCCGAGTCGACAATATGCCGCCGGAAAACTATACTTCAGCAGTATTTTTTTGTTAATGCCGAGATTTCGATGGACGACGCTGTAATAGAGGACCTTTTCGTCGCCATTCCGACCGATTTTTTCGCAATTTTACACATTTCCTTTATAACGGACGGACGGTCAAAGTTCTATTTTTGCTCCGAGAATAATTACGCCTGGATGTGGCTTCATGTTTGCGGAGGGTAGGCTTTTGCCAGCGCGAGACCCGTAGAAATAAAAAGAAGTCCTAAAGAAACGGCGAAGCCGTCGGAGGGCGGAAATGAAACCCTTTGTGCGACTTCCAGCTGACAATAACACGGATTTTCCGGGATTCTCAATTTTATTGACGGGAGGGGTTAGACGTGGAGGCGTTAGTAGATGGAAAAAAATGGTTGGGAGTGATTTTTAACTGACGTTTTTAACGGATTTGATAAAGTTTAATACTTGAGTTTGAAATGAATTCACTGAGAAAGAGGAAATGACCAAGCAATCGAAGGGCTAATGTTTTAAGGTTTTAAAGCGTTTCTGTAGACTGTATTTTACCGGGTGCGATCAGAGTGTCCCGAGGGAATTGCCCCTTGCCATTGTTTTATTAGGGTTAGGTGTTGTTACGCGATGCAGCCGCGTAATGGCTTTTTCTTGCGGGTTCTCGCACCGGCTCTCATCCACCTTGTTCCTCGGAGAGTCCTCTAAGAAAAATATAAGATCGGGGACGACGTAATGTAACTCGCTCTAATGTTGTTTGCGCAGCTTTTTCGGGGAGCTAAAACAAAGAAAGCGGCAGAGCTTTTGCAATCTGAGGGAAAAGGAGGTAATTTAAAATTACTGTCAAGTCATTAAATTTCAGTATTAATTCTTATTTTATGTTCGAGGGGATATATTGTATCTTTATACATTTTAATTCCGGACGCGATATCGTTTTCCGGCACAAATCTCCCCCAGCTCAACCCAACCCCGGCTTTCTGGACAAATGATCCAAGAATTCCCTCGTGTAGTTTATGAAATTCCATTGCTATTCGACGAGAAATTTATCACTCTTGGGTTCTCGCACCAGTGAAGGAAGCAGGCGGTGTGAAACACTCCACTCGTGGATGAACGAAATGTTTATCTTTCTAATGTAGAAATATTATTTTGTACAAAACTTATTTTTTTCTACAAAGCATATCTTTTCTTTTCATAATAGGGTTAAGGTATCGAAAGACAAAAGGGAGTAAATCCCTGAAAATCCGTTCTTTGTGATGTTAAAATCTTTTATTTAAGGCCGGACATTTCTTTTATCCACGTTAGAATATGGTATCGCGGCGGAAAGAACGTCGGGAAATTTTAAAAATTGCAACCAACAATAAAGGACTTAGCCGCACTCTCACGGGATATATAAAATCCACAGCGGTGACATGCTTCCTAAAATATGCATCAATGCGCTACGCTCGACGACTTTGTAAATACCGTGTTAGCAACTGGTTTTCTTCTATTTGTTATTATTTAGAATGCAGGTAGGTGTCAAAGATTTCGTTTATTTCTGTCAACTTAATTTTACCTACATACGACATTGTTAATGTAATTCTATTATTGTACATTGTAACGATTTGTCGCATGGGATCACCACATTAAAGCCGATCTGAAGTAATACAATTAGTGAGGACACTTCGATAGGATGCTTCGAATCAGAGGCGTCGTTAATAGCCGTCGAGAATGTCAGTAACCTGAGGAACAAGGGACGCGTAATTTCGCGCGCTCGGTATAATCTGATTGTTTCTGCTAGACGAAGCATGGCTCTTGCAGCAAACGCAACTGCCACTGACAGAGCCTAAACGAGAGATGAGGCAAAGTATCCTTTTTTATCGCGAACTTTGCTTCTTTCCAAGATACGTCGGTGGGAGCAAACTTAACTTTAAATAGACAGTATCTATCAAAGTAATTGAAACATCAGTCACACTCTTTTTTGCACGCGACTTTTCCTTCGCTCTTTGCTGATTTCTCAAGGGATTGACGGCATCTCGGTTAAACTTACTTCAACCAACAAGGAAATATATGCGCATTACAAATTAAATCGAAAACGTAACAGTAAACAATGTTATTTAAATTTCTACGAGGTATTTAATATTATCTAAGGAAGCAGAAATAAACCCTTAATATTTATTAAGTGTCTTAAACGATGTACGCGCCAAAGGCGATATCGTGCATTACTTTCCGCGCAAACATAAAAATCGGTTCAAAACATAACGTGTGTTGAATAATGTATGAATCGGGGGGTTATGTTTGATAAGGTCGTGGGTTTCAGCTGATGGGAACACGACTTCGTTACGTATTCCGGTGACGCAAAGTAATAGGCAGATGCTGTAAGTGAGATTTACACATTCATACCTGCGGACGTGTCTCGGTACATTGCAAACTTAACCAGATGAAATTCTTATACAATAAAAATCTCGATATAACAGACCTTGTTAGAACGAACTTCGAATACACTGAATAAAATATTTTCCAACCAAGTTGCTGTAAATTAAAAGAATTGAATTTAACATTACTTCAATTATAGTACCTACAGGGCATTATGAATTTTTGAAGTGTCTATTTGGTCTATGCAATAGTCCAGCCGTATTTCAGAGATATGAGAAGATTTTGATAGATTGGACAAATTTGCAAAGGATGTGGTTTAGAAATCAAAAAGAGAAACTGTCAAATCCTGAAGAAACTGATGCAGCCGTCTGAAGAGAAAGCACTTGGCATTCGCAAATTTCCTGAACCTAAGACAATGAAACAGATTCAATCCTTTTTGAGTCTAACTGGATACTTTAGAAACTTCATACCTAATTATGCGATAATATCTAGACCACTAAGTGATGTATTGAGGCATGAAAATATTTTCAAGTTTGAGGATCAACAATAATTGTTATTTGAGACATTAAAATCATTGCTGTATGATGAACCAGTTTTGAAAATTTTTAAACCTGGACTTGGAACGGAGTTTTACACTAATGCAAGCAAGTTTCGTTATGGAGCTTGTTTAATGCAGAGGGTTAAAGATGGTTCGAAATTACATCCCGTTTTTTATATGGGCAAAAAGGCCGAGAAAAAGTATAGCAGTTATGAATTGGAAGTTTTAGCAGTTATTTAAACTTTGAAAAAATTTAGGATTTATTTGCTCGGAACCAGATTTAAAATTGTAGCTAATTGTTCAGCATTCCAAAAAACGAAGGACAAAAAAGAACTGACGACAAGAGTTGCAAGATGTTGTAGCTCGAAGAATTTACGTATGAAATCTAACACAGAAGAGGTACTGGTATGCGACATGTTGATGCTTTGATGAAGTCCAACTATGATGGTGATTTCTCAGGTGATGACTGAAGAGAATGGGCTGGGTTGGGTTGATGAGTGTTTGTAAGCTTTGGGAAAGATTTTACAAACAGACACTTATGAAGATTACTTCTTGAAAGATGAAATATTATATATAAATACAAAGATTGAAAGGAGTTGATAGTCGTACCTAAAGCTATGTGAAACGAAGTAATTAAAAAAGCACATGAGGTAGGGCATTTTGCGGTGACAAAAACAGAGGAAATGGTGGAACGACAGTTTCAAATTACTAAGGTGAAGGACAAAATCAAGAAATGTGTGCAGAATTGTATCTGGCGCATATTGCTACATGTTGTTTGCTACATGTTATAGATAAAGGAAATGTATTTTTAAATACATACCATATCGACCAATTAGGACAGTTACCGTCTACAAATAAAAACTATCAGTATGTGTTAGCGGTTATTGATGATTTTACAAAATTTACTTGGTTGTACACAACTAAGACTGAGACATCAAAAAAACTATTTCATGATTAAAGAGACAAGCTAATTTTGGTAACCTAGCAAGAATAATTTTGGATAAAGGAACTAGGAAATAGAAAGGATAAACCGAATTATAATACCGGTCTTGACAAAACTCAGTATCGACAACCCAAAGAAGTGGTACCAATTTATAGGTCGGGTTCAACGAGTTTTAAATTCCACTTACCAGAGAAGACTCAATTCGAGTTGTGTATTTTCCTTATCATCGTGTGAATTAATAAAACTAAATATTGCACTTAAACGATGATATTTATTGTATATAAATTAGATTTCTACCGGTTTCGACTGTGTGACAGTCATCTTCAGGAAATCGACGACATCGAATATAAACTTAAACGGGAGCTCATCGAAACGAAATCTGAAAGTTCCTTCACAATAAAATATTATAATAACACATTAATTTAATTTTAGATGTGACAAGCAGAGTGTATAGTTTTAGGTGCGACATGTTACATGTTAATTCAAGTATTAACACGTGTACTGATGAAGGGTAAGGAAGATATTATAATTGTTGTTTTCTTTTCTTAACATCGTGTATATATATTGTATGTGAAGGTTGAATTATTTTGTACTTTATCGATGTTATATGTTTATTTCATTCTCTACATGTTTCGAGGATACGAGTCCTCATCTTCAGGAAGAATTCCTGTTACAAATACAAATGATTATTAATATTATTTTATTCTAAATTATCTTAGGTTATGTTATTGAATTCGTTAAATATTATAAAATATGTCAAAGTATAGTAAACTTACTTATTTACTTTAATATAAATTTCACCATGTTTTATTTCTGCTATTTGTAATCACTGATGGTTTCCGATTATTTCTGTAATTTTTTGATGTATTCTTGTTGTTGTGGCGTGTTTATCTTGGTAATGGAGGATTGTGACGTTTTCGTGTTTTGTTGGTACTATTGAATTTGTATTCTTAGTTATACTATCTATGAGAATGAAATAAACATATAACATCGATAAAGTACAAAATAATTCAACCTTCACATACAGTAAGGAAGATGTTCAAATACACGACGAAATGATAAAAAGAGAGCAGAGAAATATTGTAAGATTTGAGAGTTCAGAAGGAAAATAGGAAGCAATATACTTTACCACAAAGAGAAGGTAGAAGGTTAAGGAAAGGAGATTTGGTAGCAGTAAAGAGGACCCAATTTGGCCCTAGACTGAAACTACATAGACAGTTTTGGGAAAAAAAAAAAACAAAAAAAGAAAAACCCAACGACAGATTTGATGTGACAAAAATCGGGCAGTACGAAGGGCCGATGAAAACAACCACATGTGCAGAATATTTGAAACCATGGGTTGAGAACCAATCGGAGAGAAAATCCGAGTCGGATCCTATGTCAGACGGCCGAATGTAGGATGTTGTATAAAATATAACCACGTGTATAGGAGTTGTTGTGTGGAAAACGAATGAGAGTAGTAAACGAGAGAACTATTTTAGTATTTACTATTCATTTTTATATTCAATTTGGCAATGAATAAAATCCAGGTGAAAAACAATTATGTATAAAGGCGGTATAAAAATTTATTAAAAAATTTACTACTAACAGAGTGAAGTTTCGCGTTCCCTCCCTTTCTTGTCGAAAGAAATATATAAAAATTTCATCACTCCCTGGAGATGGCGCATAAAATTGTTATGCGTGTCTTCGTTCGCACGACACGCCGGTTATGAGGCGGATTCCATTTCGACGATCTCTTAGGTGTTGATTATTTTTGCGAAAGTGTCTGCACTTCGGATTCGAATGGAGTAATTCGCGCCGTCAAAAGTTTACGGGTCGCTTCACTTGTTGAGTATCATTCTCCGGACTATTCTCTTTTTCACGTTTCGCATTATTAATCGCGTCAGCGTGCGGAGCGCTGCGCTCCCAATTTTAATTAAATGCTCTATTGTGTTTCCGGTATTTTTAATTTGTCGGCCGGTCAACTGATCTGTCTGCAGGGAGGTAGGATCAAGTTTAATTAAAATTTAAACGTTTCGAGCCCATTTTCGTACCCCTTTTTTACAGTTTCTACTTAAATTTTTTTATTTTTTATTTGTAAGTTGAGGTTTAACCCAATCAAAAATTTTACAATGGTACTGGAAATAAAGTTGTGTTAAAAGCAGGTTGAGGTAATAGACGTCAGGTAAGTTTCAAGCAAGTTTTGTCCGAGTACCGAAATATTGTAGAACTTGCTCGTAAGTGCGGCTTACAATTAGTGGATTACGCAACAATTGTGCCGACAGAACCAGAGAAAAACTTTTCTAACTTGAGTGTAGGTCTATCTGTGACGCTTTAAACTAACAAGTAAAGGTTTCCATGTGTAAACAATCTGCAAAAATTTTAAATTTACCATTCAACATCGTTTTAAATATTTGATATTGGTATTCACTTTTTATAAATATAAGTAAATTATTAGGACTTTGGGTTACTGCATGCAGTTGTATGTCTATTCGATCCGGTCGATACTCAGCGATACTCGGGAAATCCCCAATTTCCCGATATGCAAAAGCGTATCAAGGCAGATTTGTCATTTGAGTTTGCCTTTGTGTTGTAGCTAGTCTAGTTAGCGCCTAATTGCGAACTGTTATATACAGCTATTTAGTATTGCTCTTTTTCATGTCAACGTCGTAATGAAATTTTTAATTCTCGTTATTTTGTTTATAACGATTATTTTAATTCAACCTTATCAATTAAAAACTGTACAAGATAGATAGAGAGGACCATATTGAAAAAACCGTAAGTTCTAATCTAAACGAGATATCGAAATAAAGTGAGGAGACCTTATTTAAAAACGTCGTATCTCAGAAACTAACTAAATGAAATTAGAAGCATTTTCAACGCCCTTATTGGGAAATAATCTTGTGCCGAGTGATTGGACTGGTGAGACTAGGAACTAACAGAAACGTGTCATTATAGTTTGCTTCCTTTATGGTTTATGGTTTCATTGCTATTTCCAGGATAATTAGTCACTTGTTGGACTATATTTACTATCCACTGCTTGTGCTAGAGTCTGGTTCAGGGAAGGTTTTTTATATTGAGCTCCATATAGCTGTAGAGTCGATCAATACATTGTACTCTGGGACATATCTCTGCTAGTATCATCTAGGGTAGTAAAAGCACTGGGTGGTTTCAAAGACCTTTGAGGTTTGCCCAAGTTGAGACTATGTGGCAGGTTGAGGTGTCTTTATGTTTACGAAATTTAAGATACTTGCCGTTTTCTGCTTGTTTCTCCACCTACCTTAGTATCTCATCGAAGCTTCACCACCGGAAATACTTTTGTACGCTTAAACACCAAAACATGGAGTCAAGCATTTAAATTCCCTTTAAAGGAGTTTGAGTTTTCCAAAACATATCAGTATCTAGGGGAACATCTTTCATCAAAAACTGCTGGGTGATTTGTCTTATGTACAATTCTGTTAAAACTTTCTCTTCCATATGACATATATGGCAAATATGGTAAGCCAATCCAACTATTTTTTATTTTTTTTTAATTATATCTACTCGCGAGGCAATGATGTTACTGGAGATCGGATTAACAAAAAGTAGGTAAACATGCGCTTTAGAATGTAATACGCCAGAGAGCAGTAAACACAAAAAAAGGAAACCTATTTTCTCGGTGAAATAGAATATTCCACCATGTTTTCGTTCCGTTGAAATAAACAAACATATATCAAATTTCATTACCACGCAAAAAGCATTACGATATAAATGATGGAACAATAGTAATTTTTATACGTGCTTATACACACTTTGTACATCAAATGATATTGGACAGTAATTATTTTAAGCTTTGTTTTGAGCTTGTATGTCAACGCAAAACGATATCGTTGTGAGGAAAATAAAAATATTGTGAAACAGCTATTGAACGACCGACTATTAGTCGGTTAATTGATAGAATTTACTGAAAGCAACCGCCTGAAAAGTGAGGAAAAGGAATGTACCAAATTAAAAATTCAATTACGGCATTCGCGCAGACGGCTCCCGCGATTAATATTCGAGCGGGGACCGCCATTAGTTACGATCTAATAATTTCGTATATTGCTCTACGTTCGTTCCGGAATTATCCTCTTAATTGCACATAATCCTTCCGGAAACGGACTTTTTCCGCGGCACGGGCTACACTTTCCGAAAGTTTTTTAATTACAAGATAAGTATTGTAGTTGGAGGTGTACTAAAAGGGATATTTTAGATTAGATTTTAAATTAACTCGGCGCGTTCAGTTCTACTTAAATTTAATTTAGAACTGTTTCAGCTAATGCTGTATCATGTTTCGTAATCCTTCCCCTTGTTTTCAATAAAAATGAAATATGCGGCCGACGACGACGTCTTAATTAGTTCTGATGTACAGCCCGCAACAGTGTCAACTAATTACAGACTAAGGGTTCGCCATTGTTCCCAGCAACAATGCATCTTCGCGTACAGAGAGACGCCCTGGTAATGTCACTAAGTGTTTTCCTTCTTTATATCATCAACTTTACGCAACTTCTTGCCATCAAATCATATATCAAGATAAACGCTAATCATTAATTAAAACAAAATTTGTAATTACAATAATTTCAAAATACGCAAAGACTTTTGAAGATCTTATGGTGAAATTGAACTATCCATATCCATGAATTTGAGGAACATAATCTACTATGTCTTTCAAAGTTCAAGTATCAATTCGTACCACAGAGACTACGATGATAGTTTTGCTCAAATTTAAAGACTCAGAGGACTATCTGTAGATCGGTTACTCTTTCCAGAGACCATAGCATTATGTTATCAAACTCCAATTTGAATATTCAAAAAAGTACAAACTAGGATCTCCTTCTCACTATAAGATGTAAATGCTATGCCCAATAGATTGATTGATTGGAAATTACGTGAGGCATTATGAATTATGAGTCCATGTCCATGTCCATGTCCAAGATATACATACTGAATGAATGGACTATCCATTCATTCAGTATGTATATCTTGATAACAGAAGATTATTACCAAAACTGGTTCTATTAATGTGTTTTCTTATTACAATAATACAGGGAGAATTTCATCCTCTCCAGGAAATTGGAAAGGTTTGGACGTCCACTCTCCCGATACTATCCCCGAACATCAAGTCCCCAAGAAAGTGGATTAGAAGATTACAATGTGGCTTTGTCTAAATCCTTAACCAGCATCAAGACGCAAAAGGTAGTCCAGAGGAAAAATCTATAATATCTTGTAATATCTAGGACTGCTAAGAGTGTGTTTCTTCCTTGGCTGAACATCATCCAAGAGTTTCTTTTAGTTCTGCGTATGTTTGCGCTATTGTCTTCTTAATATAATTCTATATGATTATATTGAGTCATAGCATCAGATCTCAATTAACAATTTAATATGTCCATGAATATTCTTGTGCATAATAAAATTGAGCTTAATTTTATATTAAAAACCTCTGGGCTATTTCTGGTAGCAACGATTTTTTAGCGTTTAAGTTATTAAATTTGTTTTGGTTCAAAAGTTCTGTACTTAAGATAGTTGTGATCTTTCCGCGCATACATATAATACGCAGTATGTATGCGCAGAAAGGTTCAGAACTGTTTTAAGTACAGATCTCTTGTACCAAAATATTCCTATTAATACTTAGAACGTCATCAAATAAGTACACAAACAGACGCTTATCGCCATGATTATTGGGTATGTTAGACCCCGTTGCTTTCTATGTGTTAACATCGCATCGAGCCAGCACTTTCCTTTTTTTTTAGACTGAAGGCAATCGCATCAGTACACCAATAGGTATTGGATCGTCATTGTTTCTGAACTGCTAATAGTTGCATACAACTCTTTTCGCCACGTAATCAAAATATTGTACTCTGAAATCAATAAAACATTGTTGTTGTGTCTGATAAGCAGATATGCCCTGAATTTATCTCCAGCGATGGTACCTGGATAGAGGCGATATTAATTCGCTTTTACGCCCATGATTTGTTAAAATTGCCCCAGCAGTCTATGATCTAGCTATACCTTTAAATATTTGATGTGTTTGGCCATTTAACCTAGCTTGGCGATTGTCCGACCAACTCTGGCAGTAGACAGTTTTTTTCATCTCGAGTCACTACAAAATGTAAAACGAGCAATTCTCCGTTATCGGCTTGGGTCTCTATTGACTCCTCCAAGTTTTCTAGTGATTCTCCCTCATCTAGACTTGGTGCTTAGTGCTTTCTCTACGGTCCCAGCATCACAGTTTTTATTTTCGACCTTACAGAGTTCCCATGAGGCAGGATGATATAGAAAGTCCAGCAAGCTAGTGCTTCCTATTTTGATGAGTCTATTGAAATAGAAGATCAGATAAACTGAGTTCGCTTAGAAGCATTTACTCTTGTTTTTTTCAACCCAAGTGATTGAGCCAAGATCTTCATATCCACAGTCTAAAGGCAAATACATAGATATTGGAGAATTACCTAATATGACCTATATGTTTTTATAATAGCAGTAATTACAACATTGTCGTCTATGTAAACTTTAAGTCACATGATGATAGCAAGAGAAGAGATGATCATCGACTAATATAGGTACAATCGATACGTCTCGTATGGTACAGCGGCATCTCGCAAAGGAGTATTAATCAATGTGTCTTTTCTTTTTTAGGTCAATAAGCTCGAACATGTTTTATGTGCTTATAAGATAGGAGAGTAGACAATGTTCAGAAGATAGAGTGGCCAAAACGCATCAAGTTGAACACACTGAATTTTAGGCATTCATATTTCTACAACTTTTTTTGGGTTTTTCTGGGAGTCTCAAGGGTTGACCATAAAGTAATTCAGCAGATGAACAACCTAAATCTTCTTTTATTATCTTTCCAATGAGTTGTATTCCCTCTAGCAATTAATGCAGTTTTTAAAGTTCTATGAAATCTTTCGACAATACCATTGCTTTGAGGATGGTATGTTGAAGTGTGAATTTGAAACGAACCAAAAAATTTATTAAATTCTTTAAATAATTGAGATTCAAATTGCGGGCCTTGATCATGTGTTATTGTGTGTGGAATTCCAAAACGTGAGAAGTAGTGAACGTAAAGTGTTTTAGTAATAGTTGATGCAGTAATTGATGAAAGAGGAAAAGGTTCTGTCCATCTAGTAAATCTTTCAATTATTGTTAAAATGTAAGAACAACCACCAGAAGAAAGAAACAGCCTTTAGGAATACCAATCTTCATAATTGGAGATTTTGCATCTCTTTGGATTTTTGAAATTTGACATTTAACACATGCTTTTGTCCAAAGAGATATATTGGAATTCATATGCGGCCAAAAATATTTTGTAATGATTAATTTATTAGAAGCTTTTATACCTGGATGAGAAATACTATGTAAGTCAGTGAAAATCGAATAACGTAATTTATCTGGAATATAAATACGTTGATAGGAAGGTGAAGAAATTTCACACCAAATTGGAGTATTAGAAAATGGAATTGTTTGTTGTTTTAGACTAAATTTAGAATTAGGATTACAATTTTGAGTTTTAAGTAATTCTTGGAGTTATTGATCTGTACTGAGCTTGTTGCAAAGTTTGAAGGTTCAATTCGTACAAATCAAAGGAATCAACATTGTTGTCTAACCTTGATAGAGCATCGGCAACAATATAGTTTTCACCCTTAATGTAAGCAATATCTGCTGAGAACTGCGCTATGAAGCTTAGATAGTGAGATTGTCTAGGACTTTTTTCTGATTTAGAGGAAAAAGATAAGGTTAAAGGCTTATGATCTGTGCAAATCTTAAATTGATAACTTTCTAAGAAATGGCGAAAATGTTTAATAGCTAAATAGATGGCTAAAAGTTCACGATTATAAGTTGAATATTTTAATTGGCTGGGGAAAGTTTTTTTGAGAATAATGCAATTGGTTGTGAAATGTTGTTGATCGATTGTTCTAACATCGCTCTTTCTTCACATTCATTCGGCCAGGAAGAAATATTTTTTTGTTTAAGATTTTGAAGTGATCTTTATGGAGAATGAAGAGGATCGAGTAGTTGAGAAAAATTTGGAACGAACCTATGATTAAAATTTATCATGCCGATAACTCTTTGTAATTGTTTTAAAGTTTTTGGAATTGGCAAATCATTGATAACCGACATTCTTACATTTGAAGGAAGAATACCTTTTGAAGAGACAGTGTGACCTAAAAAATTTAATTGTGAAACTCCAAACTCACATTTTAAGAGTTTAAGACTAATACCAAATTGGTCTAATCGATTAAATAGTGGCTTAAGATGATCCAAATGTTCATAGTCATCTTTGCTCGCAACTAATATATCATACAGATAAACGAAAATAAAGTTCAAACCTTTAGTCACTTCGTTGATGAACCTTTGGAATGTTTGAGCAGCATTACGTAATCTAAAAGGCATCAGTAAAAATTCAAAGAGTCCAAAGAAGGTGTTGTAATTGCAGTTTTATAAATATCTTCTTCTGCAACTGGGATTTGGTGATAAGCTCCAATTAAATCAATTTTAGAGAAAACACATCGTACATCCATGCATTTGCAAGTTAAAATCTTGAATATGTGGTAAGGGATATCTATCTGATATTGTAAGAACATTCAGTTGTCTAGTCACCACAAGGACGCCAGTCTGCAGAATCTTTTTTACTAACCATGTGAAGAGCTGAAGTAACAGATGATGAGGACGGTCGACAAATACCATATTCTACCATCTGTTCAAATTCTGCTTTAGCAATTTTATATTTGTTAGCGTCTAGACGACGAGGACGACAAAAAGGAAGATGTCCTTTAGTAATAATATGATGACGGACCGAATGTTTTATTGGAGGAGAGAAATTAGATGTAGAAATCAAATTTGGATAGTTCTTCATTAATTGGGTGTATTTAGTTTTGAAGTGAATTAATTTGCGATTCCATTGACAATTGTTTGGGTCATGAATCGATTTTTGAGAAACTATAAAGAATAGCTAAATGTCTTGAAACTATGTGCTTTGGCCTGGTACCTTGAAGTTTTTAAGTGGGCATGATTGATTATTCTGATGAGCAGGGCCAAAGTAGGGTTTAAAATGAGTCTAAACTTAACTTGGTTATTGTAGGTGCGGTTTATCGTCCACCAAATTTAAATTATAATGAATTTCTTAATGCTTTGGATGCTGTTTTTTCCGATTTTTTGCCGATGTGTGACGATATTTTTCTCTTGGATGATATGAACATCGATTTATTTTCTTGCTCTAACCCTGCCACTGAAAAGCTTTTGAGTTTTCTTGAAGCGTATAGCTATAAACAGGTTATAAACACTCCTACTAGAGTCTCTTCTTCTACTTTTTCCTTAATAGATCTAATCATAATTCCTGAATCAATATCGCTTATCGGTGACTCTGGCACTGTTGATTTAAATAATATTTCTGATCACTTTCTTGTTAAATGTACTCTGTCGATGGCAGTTGAACGTGAAACTTATCCAATATTTAGAACAGTCAGGGATTATTCGAACTTTAAACAAGAGGATTTTGATAATGATTTGCGCTCCATTGATTGGCATGTAATGTATCAGTTGACTGACATTAACGATAAACTAAATTTTTTCAATACACATTTACTTTATGTATTTGATACACATGTGCCAGAGAAGATTATTAAAATCTC
>NW_019280981.1:0-57877 GCF_000648695.1 Onthophagus taurus
AAAAATAAAGATTTAAATTTAAAAGTTGTGATAATTTTGAACACATTGGTGATGACGTATCGATAGTTGACGTTGTTGTACGACTTTTTGAGGTTATGTGGTCAGGTTTACACATCGAGATATACTATGTTTACTCGAGTACGTGCTTTGAGCTAGAAAACGAGCCGGCCTTCCCCACCCCATAACGGCAAAAAGCTTCAACGTAACATACGTAATATTTATAATATTTTTTTTTTCCTAGCTATAATAACTTAAATATGTATTGTTTGGTATTTTTCATCATTATTGAATAACATTATTTGAATTACTTAGTAAATATTGAATAAATTCATGCTGAATTATATCCATTAGTTAGTATACTCTTCCACATCCCGGTCGGTTTTTATGACTCTGTCACTTTCCTACTGTAGTTGTAAAACGAACAAAGACGGGGTTGTAACAGGTAGTTTCCCATTGTAGAATGCTGGGATTCCTCACTCAGGGCCACATTAAGGAACACCCTTTACTTGCAAATTGTAGAAAAATAATAGGGTGATATACAAATACTCATTAATCTTTTATTTGTTGCGTTTCTAATATTAAGTACATATTTTTGCTAAGAAATGTTTTGAGAAGGCATGCATTGTTTAATTACAAAAGTGGGCAGCAAAAGTAATTAGATTCTTTAAAATTTTATTCTATTATTTAGACATTCTTAATAATAATATTCTTTTCCAAGAAACCCTTTAAAATAGCTTATGGAAACTACTTATAAAAGAGGACAGGGGAAATTGTCGATGAGTATTTTGTTAAACGGCACGTGAGAGGTATCGTAAGAAAAGAAAATGTTTCGTCTTTGGGTAAACGAGTCACCATCTACGAATACTTCGCCAAGACAGTCTTATTCCGAAAACAGTAAAAGAATAGTTGTTAACGTTTACGTTAAATTACAAGAAAAGGGTTGTTCTGCTGCGTGTAAAGTTACCAGTGAATTGACAGGGATACCTGTAACAACGGTACGTAGATTCATTGCGCAATTGGAGAATAGAGAAACTGCAAGCGTTCGACCCACTAAAGCTTCTCAGCTTTTCCAAAGAATTCCGGATACTTACACAACGGAAATAAAAACAGTTATTTACGATATGTATTCGGAAAATATACTATCGCCTCTTTAAAGAATAGATTACAACAACTTCATATAGAAATACCTTATTCTGAAGAGCATTTTCGGCGATATCTCCAAACAATTGGATTTAAGTACAAATCACTGGACGGACGAGTTCATATTACCGAAACTCCCCGGCTAAAAAATGGAGGTGGGAATTTATTGAACAAATTAGGAAATATCAGGAAAAGAAGTGGAATATTGTTTATTTAGACGAAACTTGGTATGATACCCATGATGTAATAAAAAAGGGCCTTTCCAATTGTAGTGATAAATGTGCATTGAAGATACCGTGTTCGAGAGGAAAACGTATTATTATTCTTGCAGGGAGAGAGAATGGTTGGGTGCAAAATGGATTGTTATTATTTGCAAAAAATATTAAAGACTGTTCTGCAGATTATCACCAAGACATGGATTCTGCGTTGTTTGAGACATGGTTTAAAAATAAATTATTACCAAATTTATTAAATCAGAGGTCGGTAATCGTTCTTGACAACGCAAGTTATCATTCTCGTATGTTACACCCCAAACCTGCAAAGAGGCATAAAAAAGAAGATATTTTATCCTACATGCAAGAACATAATATTGCCATGCCGAACGGTAAGATTACCAAAGATAAGCTGTTAGCGAAAGTCAATGACGTTGACATTCCAACCGAATATGTAATTGATGGCATGGCAAAAGAAGCGGGACATATAGTTCTACGATTACCACCTTATCATTGTATTTTGAACCCCTTGAATCTGGAGCAATTTAAAGCGAAATATTAGAAAACATAATGCAGCTCCAACCTTAAGCGTCAAAGTGGTGGATTTAATTCGTCAAGAGGTTGACAACATACCAGCAGAATTATGGATTAACTGCGTAAAACACGTAAAGGACGTAGAAAATTCTTATGAATCGCCAAATATTCAACGATTTATTATAGATATCGGAAATGAGAGTTCCGATGAAAGCAGCTTTGAAAATTATGATAGCTGTGATAGCGACGACGAATAATTACATTTTAGCATTTATACATTGACTTTTATACTAGTTTTTATAATTAAATTTTAGTTGTTATAATTAAACTTTGATTTTTTATTAAATTTTAGTTTAAAAAAAATTAAGTTCGACCCTGTCCTTGTCTAATTGTCATAAACCTTTTCAGGTACTCGAGCGACCAAAAATCACCCCGGCTTTTATTTATGACTGTCATAAAAACCGTTCTGGATGTGGAAGAGTATCAGACAGTTTTGGGATAAAATGCTCTGTAGACCCAATCAAGCCATGCTTCTATTTTAGGTTAGATTTCCCAACGTAGGTACCGGACAATGTGACTCGTCACCAATTTGTTATATATTCTTTAATAAACACTTTATTAAGTATAAATCAACGTACATTCTTAGCTTACACTTATTCTAAGGTTTTGGTTATCGTCATTTACAGACATGACATGACAAATTCTTGTTCGGTAAGTGCGTAGCATCCTCTTTTAGTTGTTATTACAAACATTATGTCTACTATACTACACTAGGAATTGTATTTATTGTCTTGATTGTTAACGAACACGAATTTTCAGAATCTGATGATTCTTCAGCTTTGTTGTTGTTTTGTTTGTTTATCATTGTTTCGTTGGTTTTGATGCTGTTTGTGTGTTTGTCCCTTTTGTTGCTCTCGTGGTTTAACCATGCGGACTGTTGTAAAATGTCCACGCTTTCCACAGTAGTGGCAGCCATTGTTGTATGCCGGGCATGTTTGGCTTCCATTCTTGTGCCATTTGTTACCACAATTTTTACATTGGCGTTGATTTTGAAATTTTTTTCGTTTCATTATAATTTTTGTTATCTTTTATCCTGTTCACCTAAGGCTCGCACAGACTACATTACACCTACTTTCCTAGGCAAGCCACACTTTGGCATTGAAACGATACCCCAGAGCAACTCAAGCTCGGGCAAAACGCTGACCATCTTCACTGATGGATCAAAGAAGGCTGGAGGTTCCGGAGCGGGAATTTTCCCACACGATCTCCAGCTGCACCTTTCCACTTCGTTAGGATCGTATTGCACGACTGTTCAAGCCGAATTAATTGCTATAAACATAGCAGTCGATGCGATTATCGACTCCAAAAAAGTCGGCAGAAACGTTGTAATCTGTACTAATAGCAGACAGGCTATGCAACGTATACAACAACGTCACGATAAAATGGCGAAAAGGACACATCGGACATGATGAAACGGGCGGCTAACAAGTCACCGATCTCCCCTGAACCGTTTGTACCACTAGCTGTTAATACAGCATCAAAACTGATAAACTCCATCTCCCACCGAGCTTTTTGCGACTGATGGGATGGGACAGCAGTAGGTGCCTTTGCTAAGAAAACTCTGCTCTACCCTGACCAGAAGACATCTACTCAGTTTCTGGGAAAATCGAAAAGTAACTTGAGGCTTCTCACCCACTTCCTGACCGGACACTGCAGGTTACGTAAGCACATGTTTTACATGAAGCTGGCGAATACACCCCTCTGTAGAGGGTGTGAAATGGAAGACGAGACGGTAAGTCATATTGTTTGTGACTGTCCAAACCTCGTGTACTTAAGGGAATCTATTTTCGGAGTACCATGGCTCCAAATTTCGGATATAAGGAACATACCTTTCTGTTCTATATTAACGTTCATGAAAAGATTGGGCTGGTTTTCTGACCCTTGAATGAACAGTAAATTGTGGGGACGNAATAAAACAAAATCAATTGAAGAAGCAGCGGAACAAGCAGATGTTTACATTTCGAAGAGGGGTCCTATTAATGATAGAAATGGATATAATAAATTTAAGCAGGAACATAAAACATCAACACAAAGGGAAACGAATCAGAATAATCCTTCCAATATGGAAACAGAAAGCGAAAGGAAAGGAGATAAGAGAAGTTTTGATAAACGAAGACCATTTAAATGTTATGCTTGCGGAGGAATAGGTCATTTTAAAGGATCAAAAGAATGTCCTAATTTCAAAGAAAGCAAAGAAAATAAGCAAGTAGTAGCTACCTTAAATACTAAGAAAGAAGTTGAAGAATTATTTGCTCCATATACTTTAAAAGGGGAAATAAATGGTAAGGAAGTAAACATTTTGAGAGACAGTGCTGCGAGTTATGATGTAGTACATAAAAACATTGTCAAAACAGAACATTATTCTGGGAAATATGTACATGTTAGAGGAGTACTGAATGAAGAAAGTGTGGCTTTACCAGTGGCTGTAGTAAAATTAAATTTACCAGAAATAGGAGAACTTGAAACAGAAGCTGCAGTTACAAGTAATTTGCCAAACGGATACTCGTATCTATTGTCAAATAGAACGTGGGAAATGTTCAGTAATGTGGATAATGTACAAAATGTATTTGCATTAACCCGATCAAAATCAAAAAAATTAAAATTAGAACAACAAAGTATTCCAGTAGAACAAAATCAGAAAAATGAAAAGCATAAAGAATTAAGAGAACAGGAAAATAAAGTAAATGAAAAGGATAAACAAAAGAAGGAAGAAAGTGTTTTAGAAGAAATGTTGATAATTCCTAAAGGAAAAACTGATTATGATGATATAACAAAGTTAAATCCTAATAAACTGAGGTTGTTGCAGGGAGGAGACCCTACGTTGAAAGAATACTATGATAAAGCAGAGATTAAAGAGGACAAAAATGGTGTTAAATTTAAAATCTTAAATGGAATATTGCACCGAAGATTTGTAGACAAATTAGGAAGACACTATGAACAAGTAGTGGTACCAACAAGTCTACGAGGGAAGATAATGGATATTGCGCATGATAATATGTGGATGGGCCATTTAGGATGTAAAAAGACGGTTGCAAGAATAAAACAAAATTACTGGTGGAGACAACTAAATAAAGATGTCAAGAATAAAATAAAATATTGTAACGTATGTATGCGTGTAGGGAAAAGCACAGACAAAGTAAAAGCGCCTATGTGCCGAGTTCCAATTATAACAGAACCGTACAAGAAAGTAAATGTAGATATTGTCGGACCTTTGACTAAAACGGAAAAGGGAAATAGGTACATACTTACCTTGATGTGCTGTGCAACTAAATTTCCGGATGCAATACCACTACAAGTAGCTGACTCAGAATCAGTGGGAAAAGGATTATTGAGCATATTTTCTAGAGTTGGTTTCCCTTCAGAGATACAGACAGATTTGGGGAGAGTGTTTGTTAGCAACCTAACTACGGAATTTTTGGAACAAAGTGGTATTAAAATAATCCACAGCTCTGCATACCATCCTCAGTCAAATGCAGTAGAGAGATTTCATGGAGTGTTTAAAAGAATACTCAGAGCTTTGAGTTACGAACATGGAAAAGAGTGATACGAGTACATTGATCAAGCATTATTTGTAGTTAGTTACGTATTGAAATTACTTGAACGATTGAAAAACATGCAAGAAATTGTAGAAATTAGTATGAAAGAAGCACAGAATAAATCAAAGAAATATTATGATAAAAAAGCAAAGGAAATTATTTACAAAGAAGGGGATAAAGTGATGATATACCAGCCAGCTAGAAAGAATAAATTACAAATGCAATGGGAAGGTCCAAAGACAGATAGTTTTCGAAGCGGTTCAACCATTTCTTCCAGCGTGTCGCCAGGTTGTTGATGTCTTCATGGAGGTTGAAATATTGCTCTTAATTCACTAATGTTCATCTTTGGTTTTTTTTTTTCTTTGTTCGGTGTAGTTTTTTACTTTTTCAGCCTCGTCGCCAGTTGTTATGTTTTGTTACGGTTACAAAACACAACGCTCTAGATAATGATTAACTAATCACTTTATTAACCCAGATATGCCTAAACACTTAATATTAAATATAATTTACTGTTCAAATGATATTTTATCTAAGAAAACAGTATTTAAACATGATATCTGATCATTATAATTTTTTATATACTACATGGGTCTAAAAGACACTGTCCTATATATAGTACGCTAGGCATATTAATGGCGAACAGAGACACAAGATAATATTATAATATTATTTATTTTTTATGGTAATCAACGAAACACTTTACATGTAATCCAACATTACATTTTATACATCTTGTTGTTGTCTTAGTATGACAAAAGTCGCATCGCGTCTGCTTTTCTTGTGGCGTAACCAAGTGATCTAAACGGTCATATCGGATATCTATATTTTCTTGTTGAGATGGACGACCTCTACTTGAAGACGGGAACGGTTTTTTATTTTTCAACAATAAAACATTAGCGATTCGTCGTCTAAATTGTAGCTGATTCATTTCTCTTTCATTATTTCGATACAGTTGCCAAGCATTTTGAATTGACATGTCAATACAATGACAAACAAGGGAAAAGTACCATTTTTTTCCTCTTATGGAAATACGATACAAACCAATATTTTGATCAAACCGATCAACACCGCCCATATTTTCATTATAACTCTTTACGATCGCAAGTTGTTCAATCTAAAAAAAAAACATGATTATTGGTACATTTTTATAACAGTTACATTTTCTACGTGTCTGAATGTTTCTCTTCTCCTTTTATGAATACCGTTTAGCAAAGCGAATTGGCTGAACTCCTTATTGCGTTGGAACAAAGAGTAACTAAACTATTATCATTCCATTTAACTGCTATTATATTTTGATCACTAATTTTCCTGTAATCATAGCTCCCTCTTTTTTCCTTCTTCAAAAGTTTAGATTCTCGTAAGTCAATTCCTCGCAGTCGATTTTCTCTAACTGTGCCGGTTCCCATTAGTTTTTTTTCAGACAGCTTCTCAATAAGTGGTATGTTCGTAAAAAAATTATCAAAGACTAGGTGAAACTCAAAATTAGGCTATATCTTTTTCAGAACATCCGCATATTCTAGTACAACGCTAGGGCCAACTCCAAGGTCACAGTATACGTTGCTAATATTTGTTTTTGAACCTTGATAGGGCTCAAACCAATAAACATACCCTTCCTTAGAGGCGCCAACCCAGAGTTTATAGCCATATCTTATTGGCTTGCCATAAATGAACTGCTTACAGGAGTGACGACCGAAATACGGAACCATGGCTTTATCTATCGAATGGTTTTTTGTACGAATTCCTTTTTCCATAAATTTTTTATTCAAATGCTTGAAAAGAGGTCTAACCTTTGCAAATTTGTCTTGTTGATCTAGCGTGGAATTGTCAGCCAAATGAAAGTTTGATAAAATAAATTCAAACTTATCTCTACTGATACATTCTGTTACCAGACTATTGTTAGCGTGTCTATCACGTTCCCAAAACATTCTTCGCCGTGGAGTAATTACGTATCCACTAATAATAAGAACTCCAAGAAAAGCTTTTATTTCGGATTCCAGAACTTCTTAAAAACGATTCTTTTGTTTAGCATATCTATTTGTTTCAGTTGTTATTAGGTTTATAAGATCTTCATCAAAAAATCTAGGAACCACTCAAGAGATGTTTTTTTTTCAGAAGAAAAGTTTTCTTGCGATTCATCACAAAAACTTGGAGGTAAATCATTTTTTAACCAATGATAAGTTTTCCTTTTTTTTGTACATTTTTTTCTTGTTTTGAAATTTTCTGGCCAACTCTGATAATGGGATATTATCATCAGTATCATACGAACTACTAACATAATCACCAAACAATTCTACAGTTGCTTGCAATTGAGAACCTGGTAAATTATTTATTGACACTTCGTCAGTGAGATTGCCACACGCATTTATTGGTGCAAACATGGTAATATTCTCAACACGTCCAATCATTTCTTCGTCCTCTTCAAGCATTGCAAGTGCTTCATTGAGTGAAACATTTCTGAAATAAATTGTATGCTATGTTCCTGGCGCATGGCGTACTACATATAGGACATCAAAAAACAATTTTGATTTACTAAGATTTATGGAAAACATTTCGATTCAAACAACTGCACATCGAAAGATTTTTGCTCAATAATAAAAAAACCACTTACTTTGCAAATTGAATCTCATTCGCAGCCATAATCGATGTATATAGTATCTTTACACTTCACTGTGACGACGTTTTTACCGATTTATAAACCCACGATGATCTCATACGACGGTGTAGTTGTTACTGAAGGTATATACGCGAGTGGTGAGGAAAAATTACTAATACCTAAATCGTGTTACAACTTGTTCCTGGTGTCCTACATGTAGGACGCTAGGCATATCTGGGTTAATAATATATCAACAATAATCTCGATACGCGGTTATTTGTTCTGATTCTTCGCGTCGTTTTCTCTCTTGTCTGAACTTAGCCACATATATATCTGTCATTGTCTCGAATCTGCTCAATGACCTTTATAGGTGCTGGACACTACACTTAAGATCACTACCTATCAGCTAGCAAAACACCTCGCAAAGATTCTGTCTCCTTTTACAGCTAAAACAGAATTAAATGTCAGAGATTCTACACATTTTGTAGAATCAATTAGGATATGTAGTTAGATATCCTGGTAAGTTTCGACGTGGAATCTCTGGAATTCATCAGTCAAGGATGCCGCGGATGGGCTTCGCCAGAAGCTCATCCCGGAATATGTCCCAGGACTAGTAGAGTACTGCCTGTCATCGACATATTTTAGCTGGAAGGGAGAATTCTATGAACAGTACGAAGTATTGCCAATTTTTACATGGAAATGTTTGAAGAGGAAGCGTTAAGGAAGAGTCCGTGGAAACCGAATTCACAACACTCCATGATTAAATTTACCATGAAAACGGAAGCTGCAAAACAGTTGCCTTTCCTTGATATTCTGGTCACTAGGAAGACAGATGGGGGCATGGAACTCCGTGATTTTCATATATTTATTGTCAAACTTTAACCGATTTCGTCACTTCGAACTTGTTTCTGAAAAAGGTTGCAACATGGCATCCAAAAGGTTAAACATTTTTCAAACAAAACGTTAGCTTAACAAGAAAGTTTCTAGGTCTAGTGTTAGTTAAATTACTTCAACGTACATTATTTTTGTATTTTTTAGGGATTGCCACCAATTAATTAATCCGCTAATCGAAGATTATCTTCCTTGTATTCCAACAAGAACCCGATTAGAACTCGATGGTGTCATAACCAGCAAGCACACGCGCGATTCCAATTGGAACATAACCGATTACATAGCGACGCTTCACTCGCAATTAAAAACGTGGAGGAAAGTTTATTGGAGAGTTTGGGGGGACGCCCATTTCCTGTATTGCCTCACTTGCAAGAGATACTTTTCTGCAAAACAATTGGGATGGTGCCGATTCCACCCAGAAAACGCCCAATACTTCACAGTTGATGCCCAAAAAGCTCCTCTCCCCGTTGGGAGATACCCGTGTTGCGGCGGGAGAGCTTATCGCTTCCAATTACTCGATGACTTCTCAGGGTGCAAATTCAAAGACCACGAGGTGTGCACGAAAGAGTCACGAGATGGATTAGTTTTGGCCATGATCGAGAATTATCGCGGATTAATCACTGAGGAGCCTCCCGAGTTGATGTTCCCAGAACGATTAACACGATTAGTCGCTCGAGGTAACGAATTAATCAAAAAAAAATTTTATTTTAACTCAATCTTTTTAGATAACTCAAACGAAGATGATGGGATCTTAGAATGTAAAGAGACGATGTGGTGGGAAGGGATCGAAATAGTCCCGCAACGGCCTAAATTAGGAATGTTCGACCTCTTAGACGACGATAACGACTCATTCGAATCGACCCATTCCGAAATCGATTCGTATTCGGATATCTCATTAACGAGTTCCTCATCCAACACCTCATCTTCGGAAAGCGCCGGGAGCGAGGAATACATTACCAATAAAAAAAAGATCAAATCAATGCGGAAAAAACGCCCGGCGAAAACCAAAAAGAAAGTGAGTCGGTTGTGGAGGCACAAACTCTCGGAGAGGAGTAATCAAGATTTGCAACGGACGTACGAAGAGGTCGCTTTGAAAGATATTTCGGGTTTGTTGGCGAGGAAAATCGCGACTTCGAGTGAGGTGCATTCGACTTCGAAGAATTACGCGAAGAATAGCGCGAGGTATGTGACTCCAGCTGGGGGGATTTGGGTTCGTTTGGAGGGCGATTTTAAAGATGGGAAATGTAAACAAACGGGGGCTAAACCGAAAAAGAATCGTTGAATGTGATGTTTTGGTGGACAAATTTTTGTGGTTAATGTGATTTTTTTTAATAAATATTTTAACTTATTTATAAACTTGACGCACATGAAGAGATATTCGAGTTAATATTTCGAAATTAGACACTTTGACATGTTATTTTTGACAGAAGACAATTTTAAATGTTATTTGTTTATTAATTAAGTCCATTCTGTCATTCCTCAAACAATAATTAAATTTACTAGTAAAAGGTAAGTGACATTTTCTATTTTTAAACCAATATTATCTACTACTATTATTTTGCGTTGTGTTTATTGCAGAGGCGTAACTAGGGTATGGCAGGCATGGCACGTGCGATGGGCGCCAACTGAAGGGGGGCGCGAAAAAGCGCCTAACGTATAAATAATATGTTCTCTATGCCTCTAGCTCTCTTTCTCTCTACGAATGTGATTTTGTATTTGAAAAAAGAAATGCAGAATAGTAACGTGTGTTGTGTTCTGTGCTAAAGCCGTTCGAAATACGGGGAATCCCCGTTGCGTAGCACGTGCATCGGTATTCTAACGTAAGTACGATAAACGAGAATCATGCCCGGTTGCACCGTTTACATAGTTGAGTATAACTTAGTTAAGCAGTTCTTATAGTTAAGAAGAACTTAAATTTTATGTCTATTGCACCGACACAACATATACAATGCTCAACTAAGTAACGTTTAAGTATCGGTTATTTGGCAACAACGCCATAAAATTTAGTTATTTTTATAAATTTTAGTAATTTTTTAGGGTTTTTCGTGTTGTCAAGTTAATGTCAGTTGACATTTGACATATACCATGTAAATAACATTTCTACTATTCGTATCCTTCCCAACTTCGCGAATATTCGAAGAATGTTGAGTTATATTGTGAGTTATAAGGACGTTTATAAAAATGTCGCAAGAGGTGTACCTTTTAAAGATAAATTAATATTTAGAAATTTCATTTACATAAACATATTTTAGAGAAAGATAAAACGCACCTCAAATTTTTCACCTAATGAAAAACAGGTGTTGTACTTATAGTTTAATATACAAGTACAAAGAAATAATGGAAAATAAGAAAACGATATTCTATAATTTCTTGTATTTGTCGTTGAACATACAAACAACTTTGTTTTGTTAGACGAAATCTTTTAAAAAAATTATATTCGTCCATTTCGTGGAAATAATTGGATCTTGTGTATATTAATTTTGGAAAACCAAAATCAATTATTTCCAAAACATCTAAATCGTCTCCGTTTTCTAACCGTGCTCTAATCCGACTATTATTAAATATAGTTGAATCGTGAACAGATCCTTGCCACAATATCCATGGCTTCCCAATTTGCATTTACAATAACTTGTACATTAAAAGAAAAGTAGCCTTTTCGGTTCCTATACACTTCTGCATCTTCGCCACCAGGAGACTGAATTTTTATGTGCGTGCAATCAATGGCACCTATAATCCTGGGAAATGCAGCTATTCCATAAAACTGGTTTTGTACTGCTAGAATTTCTTCGGTATTACTTGGCATTTTTATGTATTGCGGTCTCAGCATAGCAATTGTACGCGATACCCGCGATATAATTCTACTAGCTGTTGAAGTATGCATCCCGGTAAAATCAGCTACAATAGTTAAATGGCTAGCAGAAGCGTAAAATCTAAGGGTTGTTAGCAACTGGTTCATTGGAGACACACAGTTGTTTCTGTACAAAACAAGTAGTATTAAAATAATCTAAACTCAGCCTATAAAAGTATAATTTAAAATAATGTATACTACTTACTTATTAGACGGAAATTCTATAATTTCTTGTATTTGTCGTAAAACATACAAACAACTTTGTTTTGTTAGACGAAATCTTTTAAAAAAATTATATTCGTCCATTTCGTGGAAATAATTGGATCTTGTGTATATTAATTTTGGAAAACCAAAATCAATTATTTCTAAAACATCTAAATCGTCGTCGAAAATTTGCAGATCCATTATTTTATTTTATTACTTTTTTAACGTATAGGTTATGTGCGGTTATGTCTATTTGACGTATGCGCTTGAGAACAACTTAAGCACTGGATTTCAAATACTTATATTTGAGAACGTCTTATTGATTTTGAGAACGGGTTACTTGACGGTGCAACGCAAATTCACTACTTAAGCATTACTTAGCCTTTAAGCAGTGCTTATGTATTACGGTGCAAACGGGCATCAGTCTCTTTGCCGTCTGTTGCTTATTTCAAAATTCATTCGCATATAGTAAATTCTTTTCGATTATTTTTTCTCCTTCTTCATTTATCACAAAATACGCTTCTAAATGTTCTGCCATTTTATGTTACACTGACAAAGGAAGTGTCATACGACATTTAGGGGTGGCATTTAGGGTTTTCAAAGATTTTGGCTGATGATGACCTTTATGTGTCGAAACCGGTTCCAATAAATATTTAAAATTTAAGCAAGTAAGAAGTTTTTTATATTTTTATATGTATATATATGTTCCAGTCAAAGTAATGAATCCAGATATTATATATACTATCCAGCCATTATTTATAATGTCTACTCAATTTAGACAAAGTGATAAAGACACAGAATTAATCACATTAACTGGCAATTTTATATAATATCTTCGAAGAATTGGATAAAGTAATAAAACAATTCGGTATATATGTTATACTATTATTTAAATAGTAATATAAAGTAAATCTAAAGCTCACTAGCCATAAAACAAAATAATAAAAAAGAACAGAGAATAATACAAGTATTTGGTATAACTCTATAAAGACTAAAAAAATAAAATATTTAAATTCAACTGACATGAATTATGTAACTACAATAATAATATTTAAAAACAACTGAGTCATAATTATTATTTATTCTTACAAGTAAGGCTCTTGTGACATTTTGAGTTACACATGAGGCTTGACTTTTTACATTTACACCAGTATATTTCATAGTTTAGCATTTGCCCGTACACACCAGAAAAGAAATCATGTTGAGAATGTTTGCACAGATTGCTTTAGTTTCCTAAAATTATTTTTAAAAACCGGTTCTAGTAAAGCAACATATAAAAAAAGAGCTGAACTATTAACAGGAATAAATTATTTTGGAAACCAGAATATTGCTGAATGAAATGATCAGTAAACTCACGTTACTATAGTAACTAAGTGGTATTTAACGTTTTCCTCGCCTACTATAATTAAAATTTGGAATATTAATCTTTAATATTTTAGAATTAAAAAATAACGCTTATTTTCCGCAAATACACCATGCGTGCAATACATCATTGGAAAGCTACAAATATGCTTTTTTCAGTAACATCATAATCTACTATAGTTTGTATTTAAAAAAACACAACTTTGTGTTGTATCTCAAAAGTCATCAAATATTTTTAAAATTTTTCAACGGCAGTATATTCTACTTTAAAAAGTGTCTTAAGAACGTATCAACCACATTTCTCTAATTTCAAAAATAAACGAAATATGAGCATTTTTTGAAATCACGAAAATTTGACTTTTTGGCTATAACTTAAAAACAAAAGAAGATAGAGGTTTGGTGTTTGCAGGATTGGGTTAGTATCGAAAAAAGAGACCGGGACATGGCACCTACTTTTTTCGTATCTCTTGTAGTTTCTGAGATAGCCTATAATAACACCCAAATTTGCCCACCCTGTACAAAAAGAATGATTTCATGTCGTAATAATCCGTTTTAACGATCTAACTATGCATTCCAAATGGTTTTCTTATATCACCAATAATAAAGAAAAATATGGGGTTGAGCCACTTTTGAGGGACACCCGGTATAGTACATTTGTTCAATATGTTAGGTTAAATCAATGTGACGTTTAGTTGATTGATATACATTAAATAAATTCTAATGGTATATTATTCAACAAGCGTATAATGGCGGCTGTTACCCACGAAGATGAAGTTGTAATCTGAGTGGGTAACATCCATTATACGGAAGTTGAATACTATACTTTATCTACAACTATTTAATTTTGAAAAAAAAAATAAAAAAAATAAACTTGATAGACATTTCAGAATAACCTTAATATAAGAAAGCTGTCATTTCTGTTAATGTTTTATTTTTGTATTAGTAGGCCGTGTCAGAACTGTGGAATAATGGCTTCATTATTCAACACTTTGTCAGTCATGAGTAATGCGTGTCATTACCCGTCAAAAATCAAATGTATAATGAATAGATAATTCAATAGTTGTAGATAAATGTCATTTACTGAATTTGGTCGTTTTATTAATTTATAAACTTTAGAACACAGTTTTCGAAAAAATATTGTTCTAAATTGTTTTGCATTTGAAAACGATTTTTACGTACTTTTAACGAACTTTCATTCTCAAATGCAAAAGTGTCACTTCGCTATCTTGTATCAAAAATAACTATTAATTTTAATTTTCTTCGAAACTTTAGTGTAAAATTTTAATCCCCCAAAAATCGAGGTATTTATAGAAATCTTTTTATCTTAATACTTTAAACCCACTTTTTTATCGAAATGAAAAAATGAGTAAAAATTTTAGTTGAAAAATTTATTAATCATGAAATTACGCGTTTTAGAACCAAAAAAATCAAAATTAACCTTATTAATTTGGTCGTTTATATCTTTCAGTGTAATTTTCGCATTTATTTATTTAAATGGACCGAAACAAGCGATTTGTTTGAATCAAAACGTAAACATCATCGAAGAAAACGATTCAAATTTTCCTTTGGAGCTTTACGATGCGTGTAATTTAAATCCACCCAAGTTATTTATCGGGAAAAAGTGCACCAAATTTCCTGGGCTACATCAAATCAACTTCGACAACATCAATTGGCAAAAAATGATCTTAAACGGTGTCGATTTGTATTTATTAAGTGCTTTTTACGATGATACCAGAGTAATTCCAATTATTCGGGTGATTGGTACTTCGAAAAGTGCGATAAAATCGAATATAATGTGTCAAATTTGGTTTAAAAATCACGGTGGGGTTGTTGAAAGTGTTAAAAGTGATGTTTTTAAACAAAATGTTTCCGAAACAATGAAATTTGATGAATCGTACCAATTTTTTGTGATAAATTGCGAAGTTCCCGAAATTTTCGATGATAAATTACCTCACTCGGTTTCTTTAGTCGATTATGAATGCTCTAAACCAGATAATTTATTAAAAATTAATTATAACCAAGAAAAACAACTTTTTAATAAAATAAATTGGGGAATTTGCAGCTTTGGGGTACTCGTTGAACCCAAAACGAACGATTTCATCAACTTCATCGAAAAAATTAAGGAGTTAAGCGCCCAAAAAGTTATTTTTTACACGATTTTTGAGATTAATCGAGATTTTTATGATGTTTTTAAGTTGTACGATGATTTCGTTGAGGTGGTTCGGATAAATTTACCAGGGGATTTACCCAAATTGGGGTTATTTTTTGATGAGAACGATGGGGTTATTGATAACTTTAAAAATGGGTTGTTTCAAGATTGTTTTTATAAAAATTCGAATCGATTTAACGAAATTTCTTTTTTAGAATTTAAATAAAGTGAAAATTTAAAAATCCCGCTTTAATAATAATTCGAATATCGTTTCATCAAATATCATTCAGGGGCTGCAATGTTAGATGTCGCTGTCGTTGAATATTCGGGAATATTCGGCGTTGTTCGTCCATGCCGAGATGTAATAATTTTAATTATAATGACTTATTTTTAAATTGTTATTAATTAAGCAATGAATATGGGAGAAATATCATATATGTAATATTTAATGTGTTTATATGACTTTTCGAAAATAAATATTAAAGACAAAAAAAGGGTCTTTTTCTCATAGGGGTATTAACACTACTCCAGATTGTTAACCATATGTATAAAATCGGCAACTGTGTATGTTGGGTTGCATCACGCACTGTTTATTCATATACCGGGTGTTTCAGGTTTTTGTAGCAGGACTTAACAGTCTATAGATCTTTTAAAATTAATACAAAAATTTCATATAAACATCTCTAAAAATTATATAACAATTCAATTAACATCAATCAACATATAACAATTCTCTAAAAAAATTGGTCAATTATACTGTCAGAAATGTTATTGTTATTTTAATCCGTAAAGCTCTACTTTTACTATATTCTCGTATCTCTAGAAAAATTACATTTAGAACTGATGTCATCATAACCATACCTACTCACAATATATCTTTTTATTAAAGATCCTTTTCGTACAACACTGCGTCCCTATACAGGATGATTCTCATCTCTTATCAAATCTTGCTGCTAAATAATTGAAAACGCAAGAATTGGATACAAAAGAATATAATCAGCGACATCTACATAATGTGTTTCTTGGAATATAGGTAAGTCGAGGTGGTCCAATGGTCTAGCCACCGTGATCGCCCGACTTGAATCCACTTGATTTTTGTTTATGGATTTACTTAAAAAGCATAGTGTACGCCACGGAAGTTAATACTGAGCAACATTGCAAAATCGGATAGAACTTTAAGGCTGCTACGAGCAAATCCTAAAATATTCCCGGGTATGACAATGTCTCATTCAATTCTAAACCTATTTTTGGCCATCGCAAATGATATACCAAGCTGATCAAGAGAATTTTCGTTTTCGATCCAGGACTGTCATTCGGGTAGTACAATTTGGCATCCTAACACTATAACCATTCATCATACGGCACACTTTAAGTCGATAGACCAGTTCTTCCCAAACGTTGATTAGTGTTTGTTGTGTAATTGTTGTAACAGCTGCCGCAATCCTGTTTCTAAGGTCGGGTAGGTAGAAAATCGTCGTGCAAAATTAGCACCTAAACCATGGTCTGTAGTACTTTCCAAAGAGTCGCCACCGGAATTGTTAATTCACGACTCTCACTTGCTCAACACTTTCATTAACCCTTGGTCGTCCCGTACTCTTCCTTTCACAAAGGCAGCTGGTATTTTTAAACCGACTATATCACCTACCAATATTATTATCACTTGGGGATGACATCTGAACTTAATCCAGAACACACGTTGCACAATAACTACAGATTCGGACATTGCAAAGTGCAGAACACAAAAAACTTTCTGGTCTCTAGTCGCCATTTTTGCTACTACCGCTTTTTAGCGCATGCGCATAAGATAGCATATCACTATGTTGCATAGATATTCGTAATCTTCATAAAATAACCTTTAAAATGACTCCAAACTTGACGTATTTATCTCAAAAAACCAAAAAGTTCGATCTTTCTACTATTAATTTTGACATATTTGTCAACTTTATAAAAAATCCTTTAAAATGAGTCCAAACTCGACATATTTAACTTTAATATTAATGGAGATACAATCACTTCCGGTTTGAAACGTCAATTTTGACATACTTATCATCTTCATTAAAAAACCTTTAAAATGAGTCCAAGGATGATGAAATTATCTCAAAAAACAAAAAAGTTAGAATAAAAAACATTAAACTCGAAGTTAGCAACAATGAAGATAGCAATTTAATTTTTAAGTATTAATACCAACCTTAATTTTTGATTTTTTTTATTATGTTTTTGTTTTTGGTACAAAAATTAAGAATATGTCAAAATGACATTGACATTTCAAACCGGAAGTTGCTTATATCTCGAGTAATATTGGAATTGACCTTATCATGTTTGGACTCATTTTAAAGTATTTTTCACGACAATTACAAATATGTCAAAATTGACGTTGACATTCTTAACCGGAAGTTGACCATAACTTCATTAATATTGAAGATAAATATGTCGTGTTTGTACTCATTTTAAAGGATTAGTAAAACGGATTCCACAATCGTCTTTCTCATGCCAATAAACCTCCGTACACCAAATTTGAAAAGAATCGGTTGAAATACACGTGTAATATTAAATAAAAATCAATTTAAAAATTTAATTTGAACACCCTGTATCTCCAAAACAAAGCGTTTGTCCACCTATGTTTATATGAAGTTTTTGTGTTAATGTTAAGAGATCTATCGACTGTTAAAGTCCTGCTACAAAAACCTGAAACACCTGTATATACTATCTCCTATATCGCTGACTCCATATACAGGTGTCCCGTATCTTCCGCATCAGAGCATTATACGGTTGTAGGATACATTATTCTGAAGCGATCTTTGTAATAAAATTTTGCCGAAATGTTTATAATAATTTATATGCATAAATTTCTTATGCATAAATTTTATGCAGCTTTAAAATGTAATTATTATAGATGGTTTACTTTAATTATAAATTATCATTGATGCATCAAATAAATTAAAATATATGTAGTTTTGTGTGAAATTGAGGTTTTAAATATCAACTTTATATAGGTCACTATATCAATCGTATATATTATTAATTCAGATGAATTTTAGATTTATTCTTTGTTCATGATGGTTATTTTCCAAGTGGAATAATAGGATTGATATGTAGTATGCGCAAGCAAAAATAATTAATAATTATTAAATATTAATATTAATATTATAATATTATATTACCAGCATGCCTACGAAATGGGTATATTTGCATCATGGTCATTTTCCACGTGGAATAATTGGATAAAATATGGACATATTGGATCTAATATGTACATATGGTACACTAGCTCAAGATATAGAAGTGTTCAATATACAGGGTGTTCCATCTCAGACGAACCAACCCGTATATTTCTTATCCCATAATGATTAGAAAAGTTTCCCGAAACCCTACCATTTAAATGACTCCACGTATCTACCGACTGGAAGTCCGGCCCAAAATTAGAAAAAAATAATTTTGATTAAATTTGCTATAACTAAGAAATGGTTTAACCGATTTTAATGTTTTACATCTCAAACGAAAGTTTGCGCCTGGCTGAATAATTATGTGTAAAGTATATTGAATACTTCCATATCTGAAGCTGCTAGTTTTCCATATGTACATACAGTAGGTCCCCGGATCGAGTTACAAAGAGGAAAAAAATTTTTGTTACTGATTTTTCAAACTTATCTCAGCATAAATAATGCGTCGGATATGTTCAAACCACTAAATCGCACGAACTTTATATTCTAACTATACATAGAAGTTACCTAATTATTGCCATTTTTATGGAAAAATTATACTTTTCCTAAATTAAAAATTTTTCAAGTTCAATTTACCTTATGTAACCATAGCAACCCTAAAAGTTACAACTTATGTTAGTGAAAAATATACCGACAAATCAAATTAAAATATGGCTATTGAATAAAATATTTTAAATGTAAATTTATGTAATAACACACTATGTAAGTAATAATAGTTATTCGAGTCGTGTAATCACACGAGTATTGTAATTATGCTCTAGCCCACGTGTGATATACAGCATTTTATCTACGACTGCTAAAAATTACTAAAAAATCAATTTCTTTAAAAAAGTCTATTTGACATTTATAAAAATATTTTGAAATGATTGTTGACAATTTTGAATTATCAGTTTCAACACAATGTTTACTCATCTGAAATAAGTGTTTCGAAATGTAAATACAACAATTAATGTTTATAATAAATAGTATTGTTTCTCTGTAAGTAGACAGCACTTTTTCTTTTGTATTACTGCTCGTTTCAATAAATTAAGTCTGTTCTGATTAGGCTAAAAATGCGTTACGTAATGAAACCAGTGCGGTAATGAACTTCATTACGTAACTCAAATCGCCTCAAATGAGTGCGGTAATGATGACTTATCCAAGCAGTTGTAGATAACACAATTTACGTTACTAACGTACAATAAAAAACATCTGTTAAAATTCGGGATATCCCTTTTTTCGAAAACGGTTAGATTACGGTTATAATACGAGCGCTATGGAGAAACGATCAAAGAACTTTACTTCTTTCGATAAGAAATTGTTAGTGGACTTAGTTATGGAACGAAAATTGGTAATTGAAAATAATAAAAATCGACAGTTCCACAAATACCGGAACGAAACAAGCATGGGATGAACTTACAGAACAGTTCAATCAGAACTCGCAATCTGGAAAAAAAAGTGCAAAACAGTTAAAAGATTTATATGGAGAGAAATGCTAGGAAACACAATTCTGCGGATAAGGTAAGTAACGCACTGCAACAAAGTACTGCTGAATTTTTTTCATTTATATTTGCTGTTAAATTTCAGTTAGAACAGTTAAAAATCGGTGGTGGATCGACTATTAAAATAACTGACAAAACTAATGAAATTTTGATATCCTCTTTAAAAAGTCATTTTATTCCCGACCCTCAACCCTTCGACTCGTCATCCGTGTTATATGTTGCCGACACTGGTAAGGCTTTTCTTGTGTAATAGTACATTACATAACATTTGTTTTGCTATTTGAGATGAAAACGTCGCATCACTGGACGTTGCTACTACTTCCAGTACTTTGATAGTACCTGAAGGTGACAGCAACCTACCGGAAACTGAACCATTGCTATCGCAAAAAGTTCAAGAAAAAATGGAAACGCCGCTACCAAAACGAAGAAGAATTTCCTCAAAAAATACAAAAAATAGATCTTTCCTGGATCTTTTAAAAATCTTACAAGAACGAAATGAGTTGCGAAAGAACAGGGAAGATGATAAAACTCTTGAATTGAAAAAGAAAATTTTAATGGAGGAATTTGAGCAGGCGAAACTTAAAACGTTAATTTTGAAGGCTCAATTAGAGAGAGAACAATTGGAGTTAGAAAAAATAAAAAATCAATTAAAAAAATAAATGTTTATTTATGTTAATAATTGTTATTTATATTAATAAATGTTAATTTATATTTGAAATAAATTTAATGAAAATGTTCAGTTATAAAGGTCCTTCTAACTGCATTTCTAATCCGCCTTGTTGTGGTGCTACTGCAATTTGGTTAGGCACATCATCTATATTTCCGCCAATTTCTTCTTCAAATGTGGCAACATTTTTAATACAGATATTGTGTAAAACTACACATGCAGAAATCGCAAGTAATATTGTGCTAGGTGTTAACCGCATTCCCATAGACAGGCAAGGAAATCTTTTTTTTAAAACTCCAAAACAACGCTCAACACAGTTTCGAGTACGAATGTGTGCACCTTTCTTCAGCCCGTGATTGAGGATTTAATACATTTAGGGTTAGCATGTATAAACTTGCTGCATAACCACTATCTCCCAGTAGAAAACAATTAGGGAACGCATTGCTATCAAATTTATATTTTATAAGATACCCATTAAAAATTGTCATATCTTATATGTTATATCTTGCTACAACATCCATTATTTTGAGGTTACTATCACATATAACTTGGACATTATAGGAGAAGTAGCCTTTACTATATCGATATAATTCAGCGTTGTCTCCGGGAGATTGAATTTTGATATGGGTGCAATCAATACACCCAATAACGTGTGGAAAATTAGCAATATTTTGAAATTCTTCCTTTTTTTTGCTACATCCACGACGTTTTGGGGCATTTCAATATATTCGTTGATTAATGCTGCTGTATGATGCAGAACTTTTTTCAAGATACGACATGCGTGCTACGGTGTATGCGTATATCATCCGCAATTAAAATTTGAAAGGCTCCGATTGCCAAAAACCTTAATGATAGTAAAATCTGCAGCAGAAATACTTTTATTTCGGTTCGTCACTGGTTGAAGATTAACTCCAACCCTGTCTACTAAATTCATAACTTGCACCTTTGTCAACCGATACCGGTATAAAAACTCGTTGTCATCATATACTGCGGAACTGAATAGAATGCTTAAATTAAAAAAGCATTACCACAAATTGTACAGAAGGACCCATTGCAGTTATCATTACACAAGATATAGTCGCCTTTGCCGAGACTGTAAATCACGTATTCGGGATGATCGTCGTAAATATGTGGGGTCTTTGGAGAGAGATATAAAAGACAATCCTAAACATTTTTGGCACTTTGTTAACATGAGTAGAAACAACTTGAACTCCCCAAGTGTTCTGAAATGGAATGGTAAAACCATAACCGATTTACCTACTATAGTGAATTTATTTGCTGACCGTTTCGAAAGTATGTATAGTCGTACCTCATTCGCTGCCTCCAATAGTCACTATATCAATCCTGTTATGACTGGGGTTTCTTTTGGTATCTCTGAAATTAGCTATGGCGAAATGGTGGAAACCTTCAATAGATTTAAGGTAAAAAATACAACCGGGCCAGATGGCATTCCTGCATTTATAGTTAAAGACTGTGCACCTGCATTTCTGCGACCACTGCAACATATTTTCAATCTAATTGTAAGGAACTCTGAATTTCCGGAAACCTAGAAATTGAGCAGAATTTGTCCTGTTTTCAAAAAAGGTGATAGGTGCTGTGTTATGAACTACCGGCCAAGAGTTATTATAAATAACTTCGCGAAGCTGTTTGAACAAATCGTAGCATACAAGATGGAATTCTACACCAAAGCACGAATGTCTGAACATCAACATGGTTTCTGCAAAGGTAGATCCACAGCCACTAACCTGTTGAGTTTTACCGAATACGTATCTAGGGCACTAGATCGCCGTGGACAGGTGGATGTCATATACACGGATTTCTCACGGGCCTTCGATTGTTTAGACCTCTTCTTGTTGACGGAAAAGTTGGAGAAGTTTGGGTGTGAGGTGTGATTGTTCTCTTATACGGCTTCTGTCATCCTATGTGTCAAATCGAAGACAATACGTCGAGTTGGCTGGTGTTAAATCGAGAAAAATAAGCGTTACTAGTGGCGTACCTCAAGGATCCATACTTGGCCCTCTACTGTTCAATATTTTTGTGAATGACTTACCAATGAGCTTTAGCACGAATGCCCTATTGTACGCAGATGATCTGAAGTTGTTTACTACTATTGGTAGTGAACAGGATTGCATTACACTTCAGTTGGACTTAAATAAACTCTATTCGTGGTGTACTATTAATAGATTGATTCTGAATACTTCCAAATGTCAGGTAATGACATATAGCCAGAAACGTAACACCATCAATTTTGATTATGAACTTGGGACTGACTGCCTATCGCGCATTTCTGTGGTGAGGGATCTCGGTGTATGGTTCGACACTGATTTGTCTTTCAATGTACATGTTAACAAGACGTCGACGAACGCCCTCAGAACACTTGGATTTATAACGAGAAATAGTTTGGAATTTGCTCATATAAACACAATAATAAAACTCTACTTTACACTCGTAAGAAGCAAATTTGAATATTGCTGTATTGTTTGGTCACCATCTTATTTAAGGTATGTACATCACCACCATCGAGAGGGTACAACGTAAATTTGTTAGATTCATGCATTTCCTGGACTTTGGTCATTATCCGCCTCGAGGGGAATTGAACTATCCATATCTCTCACATCGTTATGGACTTCAGAGCCTTGAAGACAGAAGGAAGTGTATGTAAGCAAGATTTGTTCGGGATGTGATGTCGGGTGTGGTGGTTGCATCGGGTGTTTTGTCGCAATTGAATATAAAAGTTCCGAGGTTTGGTGCTCGTGACTTTAATGTTTTTACTACCAATCGCGGTCACACAAATATTGGACTAAATTCCCCATTCAACAAATTAATGCGAGCTGCTAATACGACCGAATGTGTGTCATTCTTCGATGTTTAACTTAGCAGTTTGCTAAATTGTTGTTATTTGATTTTTCATTGAATATGTTTTCTTTCTTTTTCTTTTTGTTTGTATATATTAGTAGTAACAATCAGTAACAATCAGTAACACATTTTTTTTTCCTCTTTGTAACTCGATCCGGGGATAGACTGTATACATAGAATAATGATGCAAAATAGTTTGATATGAAGTGGGTATATTTCCATCATGGTTATGTTCCACGTGGAATAATAGGATTGATATGTTGTATGCGCAAGCCGAATGACTCTCATTCTATCGGCAAACACTTAAATAATACTATTTTAATATTAAATTATTTTGCACGAATGTTCTATTCATATGTACAGGGTGGACAAATTTGGGTGTTATTATAGGCTATCTCAGAAACTACAAAAGATACGAAAAAAGTAGGTGCCATGTCCCGATCTCTTTTTTCAAGACTAACCCAATCCGGAAAACACCAAACCTCTATCTTCTTTTGTTTTTAAGTTATAGCCAAAAAATCTAATTTTCGTGATTTTAAAAAATGTTCATATTTCGTTTATTTTTGAAATTAGAGAAATGGGGTTGATACGTTCTTAAGACACTTTTTTAAGTAGAATATATTGCCGTTGAAAAGTTTTAAAAATATTTGATGATTTTTGAGATACAATACAAAGTTGTATTTTTTAAATGCAAACTATAGTAGATTATGATGTTAATGAAAAGAGCATATTTTTACCTTTCCAATGATGTATCGCATGTATGGTGTAATTGTGGAAAATAAATTTTCTTCACTCGTTCAAAACTTATAGCTCCGTCCCGGGAGTTTGGGGAAACCTGTATAATGTTTATTATGCATTTGGATTTTAATCATAACCTAACATAAATTTAATATTTATACATACCTGTTACCTGTTGCTGCGTTTATTACGTTGTTTAAATTCAAAGAAATTGTATAATAATTGTTACACAATTTCTTTGTTCAAATTCTATGACACCAAAACCGTTTTTTTATAATATGACGTTTAAGTGACAAATGCGGCGCGCAAGTATAGTGTAGCAAATACTTAATAGGTGGCACCAATCATCAATTAATTAAATTATAAAATATAATTTTGAAAATAAAAATTTTTAAACATTTTATACACTTGTTTTATTTTCTTATTTATTTAAACGTAAAGCAAGATTTAAAAATAATTTAAAATTTTGCGGTGTAAACCTGGTGTAAACTTTTAGTTCGAAAACTTTTTACTATCATGATTCATAGATGGCGCTAAAATTAATTTAATTCTTTTTTAATTAATTTTTACTTTTATTTCCTTTTAATTATTGAATTAAGTTAATCTAAAGTTTAAAAAATAATAAAATTATTAATATTTATTTTCAAAAAATCATTTCCCGGTTTTTACCGCGAAAAAAGTAAACATAACCTATCTTTTTTGTACACTTTAAACTCATTAAGGATGGATACTAATAAATATAACGAAGAATCTCTCCCGGATGTTTTACCGCTGTATTATAAGAGATTATTTCCTCATTTATCGTTTTTCCGATGGTTAAGTTACGGTGAGGTTCGTTAAAAGTGATAAAATCAAATTTAAAATTAAATTTTTAGGTTATAACAACTACATCGTTAATCGAGAAATTTCTTTCACCCTTTTTGGTGATATCTATTTGCGTTATTTATCGTTTGATAACCAAGAAGAGCTTATGAACGAGTTACAAAAGCGAAATCCCATTAAAATCGATATTGGAGCGGTTTATACGCAACCACCAAAGTTCCGGAAAAGATTCAACGTTTATATCCCAAAAGAGCGCGAATTGGTCTTTGATATTGATATGACCGATTACGACGATATCAGAACTTGTTGTAAAGGGGCTAACGTTTGTTTAAAATGTTGGAAATTAATGACAATTGCTTGTAAAATAATCGATACGGCTTTAAGAGAAGATTTTGGGTTCAAACATTTATTGTGGATCTTCTCAGGAAGGCGAGGGATACATTGTTGGGTTTGTGATAAATCAGCGAGGGTTTTAAGCGATACAAATCGTGCCTCAATCGCCGAATACCTCCAATTAATCAAAGGGGGCGAATACGTAGCCAAAAAAGTGCACCTTTTCGGAGACAAAATCCACACCTCAATTAAACGATCCCTAAAAATAATCAATCAATATTTCGAAAACATAATTAAAGAACAAAACATCCTCGGAACGGAAGAAAACGTAAAAAAATTTTTATTAATAATTGATAAAGAAATCAGAGGAAGTTTCGAAGAAGCAATAATGAAAGAAAACACCTCTGAAGAAAGATGGAAAGCTTTTAGTGATCATTTCGATACTTTATTTCAACGCCAACAGCTCCCAAAGAATCTTAAAAACTTAAAAGAAGAAATTATCCTTCATTATACTTACCCGCGACTTGATATTAACGTTACAAAGGGGATGAATCATTTATTAAAAGCCCCGTTTTCCGTGCATCCAAAAACGGGGAAAATTTCGATTCCGTTTAATCCAAAATTGGCGGATAAATTCAATCCGGATCTTGTACCAACCATCGACACCCTTGTTGATGAAATTAATGAGTACGATGCAAAAACTAACGAACAAAAAAATGAAATGGGGGATGACCCCATAAAAACGACCTCGGTGATAAAAGATTATAAAAAAACTAGTTTGTTGAAACCGATTAATCTCTTTGGTGAATTTATTCGTGGGATGGAACTTGATTTGAATAAAAATAATGAAACGGTAGAGTTTTAAATGTATTTGTTGAGGAGTGCGCTTTAAGTTAATTAAAATAAAAAGGACAGGGGAAACTTAAAATGTAACAAGAACTTTTTATTGTTTAATAACAACTCTTACTTTGCACCAATACAATCAATATGCGGACACTGATACACAATCTCTTACAAAAACACTATTTCAACACCCTCCCTCAATTTGAACCTTGTTACAAAAAAATAAAAATCGGTTTAGTAAATACGTCGGCTAATTGTTTACCACTATCAATATTCTCAACTTCAATTAACTCTGTTTTGATTTTATCTGTTATAAAATGATATTTAATACTTCCTCTGTCCGATAATAGTTGCTACATTTCAGTTTAATGTAAAAATTATTGTAAATATGAAATGTACAAGCGATTTATCTAGATACATAAGGTAGACAATATAACAATCAAAGTGTGCCAAGACCATTGATTATACATATATCAGATATGCCAACTAATCAGTTTATCATCATCATCTTCAAAAGATTACGGATAGATGTCGTAGCAGTTACAATAAACCCTGATCGAGGTCGATGACCTTGTTTGTTGTTGTCATACAAACCTATACATCATATGCCTACTAAACTCGCCGTCTATTAAGCACTATATGGCGGTAAAGTGAAATTAAACATTCCAAAATATGGATACCTACGTATATGCATACAAAATGCACTACAATAAATAATTACTTTTATTATGTAAAAGTCAAGTGTCTCAAATATGTTTGAAATCGTTAATAGTATATTATTCTACCGCGTCTTCAATAAAACTTCCAATTAGTAGGCCATGGTAATTTTCGTAGGTAGGTTGGTAATTATTGGGTAATTATAATTAATATTAATTCACACAGCACAATGGTGACTTCTTCGAGGAACGTTTGACATTACAGTAATATAAATTTTAAATTAATTTCTATAAAATTAAAAATAAATAAAAAAATATAAACAAAACCATACTTTTAAGTATAAAAAAAATCTACCTCGATATATCAGTTCAGTCAATGTCTTCGACAGAGTAGTATCGCGTTTTGCAGCGTGCTGAGTTTTCTCTTGCAAATTATTACTTTAAAGATGCGTTTCACCGACGAAAACCTTCGTGAACTTAAAGCTCTCTTTAATGAATCGGTCGAGGAGTTAATTAAAAGTGAAACATTTTTATCTAAAATCGTTAACGTGATTAAAGATCGCTTTAATGCGGAAATTGAAGATCTCAAGTCCCAAAATGTTAACCTCCAGCGTGAAAACCAGTTATTAGGTGAAAAACTTGACAACCTGGAGCAGTATTCTCGCCGAAACAACGTCCGAGTATTTGGTGTTACTGAGCAGGAGAATGAAAATGTTGACGTTAAAATTGTTTCGTTGTGTAAAGAGCAGTTGGGCTTGTCTATTTCTTGTACTGACATTGATCGTTGTCATCGTGTTGGACGTTTCTCGGGCAAGAACGGAAATCCTCGTCCTATTCTGGTTAAATTTGTTAGCTATAGATCTCGAGCGGCAGTTTGTAAATCCAGGGGTAAATTAAAAGGAACTAAAATCGGCATTCAGGAAGATCTTACATCACGTAATCATAATCTCCTGAAGCAAGCATGGGCGAAGTTCGGGAAGAGAAACTGTTGGTCTTCTGATGGTCGAATATTTGCTAAGAGTGATGGCTCTACTATACTAATTAAACAGTTTTCGGATCTTAATATCTCGTCCAAAAGTCGATTGTCGTTGGTCGGTGGGGATATAACAGGTTAATTATATCTTATAGAATAGAGTTGTTTTATTGTTTTTTTTTTCTATCTCGCACGTTTGCACGTTTTTTATGATTGTAGGAAACGTTATTGAGTAACTTAATCAATTTATTTAATTAATTGTTTTTATTAATTAATTTTAGTTTAATTTTTGCTTTTACTTTTATTGTCATAATATTTTTTCTTGTTTTCTTTTATTAATTTTATTATTGTTTTTGCTTATCAAAATCAAATCAAATTTGTTTATTTTTGTTGGTATTTAAAAAAAAAAGGGAGAAAAAAAAAAAAAAATTCTTTTTATTTCTTTTGTGGATAGTTGTCATTTTGTATATTGTCACAAGCTTTTATTGTTTGTTATTTTGTGGTTATTATTTGAATTGGTTCCGTATTATAATGTCGAACTCCTTTCGCGTAGAACATTTGAATGTGAGATCGGTGCTGGCACACTTTGATGAACTTAGGGATTATTTGTTGCTTTCTAGATGTGATGTGCTTGGTATCTCAGAGACTTGGTTGAATGGAAGGATTGATGATCGACTACTACATGTGGACGGCTATAACTTCTATAGAGTTGATAGACAATCTAGAGGTGGTGGAGTTGGTTTTTTTATAAGAGATTGTTATTCCTGTAAAATAATTCACGTTCAGCCGATACAGGGAGCTGAGCAGCTTTGGGTTGAGTTGGTCTTGGGAGGGATGCATATAGCTTTTGGTGTTTGTTATAGACCTCCAAATTGTGATCTGAAGCTATTTCTTGAAGGACTTGAAAGGTCACTTTCTGTTGTATATCCCTCAGTTGATGAGATAGTTGTTGTTGGAGATTTTAATGTTAACTTTTTGGTTGAGAGTCCATCCACTATATCTCTTAAGAGTACCCTTGAGGTGTTTGCCTTGCGTGAGGTTGTTGACGTGCCTTCTAGGATATCTAGCTCCTCCGTCTCTCTTATTGACCTGATCTTTGTATCTGGTGCCCTGATGGTTTCTGATTGTAATACGCTTGATCTTGGTTTCTCTGACCATCTGTTGATTTTTTGTGAACTGACAATTCAAAGAATTAGGGCTAGATCCAGGTTTGTTACTTTTCGCAATTTGCGTAATATTATCATGGACAATTTTAATAGAGACTTAGATATTATGAATTGGGAGGCTTTATATGTTCTCCCCTCTATTGATGAAAAGGTCGACTATTTTAATGAGGTTTTAATCTCTTTATTTGATGTTCATGCACCACTCATTACTGGAACTGTTAAGAAGGACTCTTTGCCGTGGTTTACTAGCAACATCAGGGAGATGATAGGACTTAGAGAGGCTGCCTTGAGGCGTTACAAGAGAACAGGAAATCCTGTACATTTTCAATACTACAAACAGCTGCGTAACTTTGTCACCGGTGCTATTCGTCGTGAAAAAAAGGCTTTTCTTGAACAGAACTGTGTGGTTGGGGGACCTCGTTCTATGTGGAGGACATTGAGAAAGTATAATGTTGTTAAGTCTAATATTACAGATTTACCTCCTCATCTGGCCGATCCGGACAATATTAATTTGTTTTTTTCTGAAGCTATTGGTGATGTTGTTGTTGAACCTGACGCTGATTTATTACATTTTTATGATAGATATAGATTAAATCCTGAAGGTACTACCTTTACTTTCAGTGACGTCTCTGTGGAATTTGTTGAGCGAATGTTACTTTCATTTAAGTCCACTAGTGTTGGTTCTGATGGAATTTCCCTGGATATGGTTAGGTTGTGCTGTCCTCGTATTTTGAATGTTCTTTGCCATATAATTAATTTCTGCTTGAAAGAGTCAGTTTACCCGAGTGCGTGGAAGTTTGGTTTGGTGACTCCTGTTCCTAAAGCCAATCCAGTTAAGGAGTTTAAAGATCTGAGGCCCATTACCATCCTCCCGGTTCTTTCCAAAGTGTTGGAGAGGATTATGGCGGAACAACTACAATCCTTTTTAAATTCTAATCATATTTTACCTCAGAAACAATCTGGCTTTAGGCGACAGTATAGCTGTGCCACGGCACTTCTTGATCTGACAGATGACGTTTTTAGAGCTCTGGATGGGGGAAGATCTACTGTACTTGTGCTTCTTGATTTCAGCAAGGCATTTGATATTTTGAATCATAACCTTTTGTTGGCTATTCTGAGGTTTATTGGTGTTTCTGATTGTGCTGTTTCCTTGTTTCGGAGCTATCTTTCTAACAGGATGCAATCGGTTAAGGTTAAATCCGTTTGTTCTGATCCTTCTACAATTGTAGCAGGTGTACCGCAAGGTTCTATTTTGGGTCCACTTTTATTTAGTATATTCACCAGCAATTTATTTTCAAAATTAACCTTATGTTCCTATCACTTATATGCGGATGATACACAGCTTTATTTCGACCTCATACCTGATGAGTTGCCTCATGCATGTGACAGAATTACTGAGGAATTGGGTCACTTATGTGTGGAGATACAAAGGCATGCTCTTGTGATCAATCCTGACAAGACCCAATGCATCTTATTTACTAAAAAGGGTAACTTATCTGTTAATAAAAATGACATTAACATTAGTATGCTAGGGGAGCAATTAAGAGTGGTGGACTCGGTCAAGAGTTTGGGTGTTGTCATTGATGATAGGCTTACTTTTGGTGATCACATTAGGTTGATATGTAGGCGCGCGTATGGGTCCCTTAGAAGCCTCTATTTTAGTAAAATGTTTTTGTCGATAAAGCTCAAACGCCTTCTCTGTGATGCTCTAGTTTTGTCTCACTTTAATTATTGTAACGTTGTATTTGGTCCATGTCTATCTTTTGAGAGTTTGCGAAGAATTCAGGTCGTGCAGAATTCGTGTCTTCGCTTTATTTATAAATTGAGGAGAGGTGATCACGTCTCACAAGCTCTTCAGAATTGTGGTTGGCTGAATATGCGACAGAGATTTGTTTTTCATTACTTGTCTTTTATTCATGGGATTATTATTTCTGGTAAACCTCCTTATCTTTCTCGCAAGATTACCTTCAGAACTGATGTACACAATTTGAATCTTAGGCATGGATTTTCTATTACAGTTCCGCTGCATAGATCGTCAAAATTTCAGTGCTCGTTTTCCTATCAAGTAGCTCGTTTTTGGAATGCGATTCCCAGTTCTGCGAGGTGTGCCCGCTCGGTTCAGTTGTTTAGATCTATTGTTTTGCGCGAGAGGGTGTTTGATCGGTTTTTGTGATAATTGATATAGTGTTGCTTTTGATTCTTTTGGTAATTTAATAATCCTAACTACTTGTTTTTATTTTTGTTTTTATTTTTATTATCTCATTTTCATTGATACTGCTCAGTTTTGATTTGATTTAACTTTTATTTTATTTTCTGCTGCTGTTCTCATTAGGTGCAAGTAAAATCAGTGGCATTGTTTTGCCTTTTCTGCCCTTGCACCCTTTGAGCTATAATTTAAGTTTAATATTATTGTACTTTTCCTTATTATTGTATTTTGTTTTTTCTAATTTGGCTCAATAAATTATTATTATTATTATTATATTATTATTATATACTTTGAATGTGAACATAAGTTTCTGGATTAAATAGGATACATAGAGTAAGGTATAATACAAATGAAGACGTTAGAGCAACAACGATACATGCCACACAACTAACTTTTTGAGAAAATCAACATTTTAATTTGTAATTAAATCGTGAAATAATAAGAAGATAAAAATTCTATAACATTTACTATTTGAAACTTGCTTATTTTCTTCGATGAAAACTGAAGATTTTTTTGAAAAACAGCGCTTTCAATGACAAAATTTAATTTATGTCAAAATAGTGTGGCTTAGACCCTTATTACACGAAAATGTATTCAAAAATGATAAGTCGAGAAGGTAGTAAAGGTAGCAAATTCATAATGGCAGCACTAAAGTCTGAAATAAGTGAAAATTTGAAATAAAAATAACTAGATAAGAACAAAAACACATTTAATTCATGAAATAGTAACAACAAACAAAAAATAACGCACAATAAACATTATTAAATTTTCTAATAAATTAAGATGAATTTTATTTTACTTTTCGTCGTCAATGTCGCTGAAGTTGTCTAAATGTTCTATGTCATCATCTATAGTCGGTGCACTATTTACATTATTATTTTCACCAACACCAATCTCCCTATAAAAATTTTGATAAATCGGAGGTATATACTTTAGAAGTGCGAAAAGATTGGATAGTTTCTTTTGGTTTAATTGAATGGGAGCATCATATTTTTTTTTTAAATCTTTTATTAACATATTTACAGATCTTCTTATACCTCTTTTACCTATATTTACTGTTTTATATTCTTCGTTCCAAATGTGTTTAAAGAACATTACATTTGGATTGTCTTGTACAAATTTAAAAGCACAGATTTTACTGAAATTCAGCTTATCCTTATTATCAGCCGCAGTTTTTTTTGTTATTTTCATCTGTAGGTCTTTAAAAGATAAAATGTCTTCTTGTTCAAGTATAATAACATTGAAAGGATTCTTCCTTTTTGCTTTTAAAACAGCTTGGTACCAGTCCTCAGGACAATATACTTGTTTTAAATAGTTGCGCTTGTATTTTTCTATAACTGCAAAATCACGATCAGATGGAAGATGCGTGTGACCGACTACTAAAAATCTGTGCTCTATGCTCTTAAAAAAATTTTCTCGTATTAGTTGTTGCCATAAACAAACAATGGTCCAATTTTTATTTTGACCTGCGCAATTATCGCTATATACAATAAGCTTTGTATACTGATCATTGCAATTTTTCTTAAAATGTTTGTATAAAATGCTAGCAATTTCATCGCTGCCTCGCTTGGCTACATTTTCAGGCCACATGTACATATATCCTCTATCCTCTATACAGTCATGTATTCCTAAGTTGTAAGTCCACGCTTTTCTTAGATAAAAAGCAGGTCCAACCGTTAAATTTGGTACTGGTAGAGCCTGCTGTAAATCGAAACTTAAGACGAGGGTATCTCGTGTGTTTTTAGCTTTTTCTATTTCTTCTTTGAGACTTGTTTGTAGCTCTTCTGCCCTACAATGATGTAGTTCAAGTTCAGTCTTAAAGGTGTCTGCTAATTCGCCTTTACTCAAAGCGTGTTTTATTTGTATGTTGAGAAAGTCACATGTTTTGCAAGTGTCGGTTTTAGGGAGTTTGAATCCAATATTGAACTCATTACAAAACACGTTTCTGTAGTAACTTTCTTTTACGGCATGTAAACCTTTGTCTTCACACCATTCAAGGTAATAATCATGGTACAGAGCAGAAATGGATAAGTCTTGATCTATGTACACCTTATCAGGATTTTTTTGTCTACTGTAGTGACTGGTGTATTTAGGAATTGAATTGATGTGTGCCTTCACATTATCACGATCAGCATCACTAATCTTATTTGCCCTGTTCTGGTGTTTACCACGTTGGTCACTTTTTGGGGTAGTAGCTCCTTTGCTAATTTGTTCATACAAAAGCTGAATTCTTTTTTTTGATTTTTGTAAGCCATGCACTGCAAGAAATTCTTGCTTGCACACCTTGACATCAACGCCATTAACTTTTACAAAGTATTGTATAGTAACTTTGCGTGACGATACTTCTTTTTTTGTTTTCTTAGGGTATAACCTTTTTTTCGGTACAGATTTCATTTGCGAAAAAAGGTAAATATTTTGTTTGTTGTAATCCGCTAAGTCCCAAAAAGTGTTGAAAATGTGCATCTCTTTTCCTTCTAAAGCATTTCGACATTTTCGGCGACAGTCGCACGAAGGTCCAAGTTCTCGTTCAGCTACTTGCTTTTGTCGTTTATTCACATATTTGTGACCCAAATTTCGTTTAATCTTTCTTTTATTTCTAACCTGCCTTGCAAAGTTTGCCTTGCGCTTTCTTGAAGGAATAGCTTTAGGTGGCGTGTGAAAAGAAATTCTTTTATTTAAAGAACGCGGACCTTCAAGATTAGTAAAACCATTTTCCTAAAAATAGTACTAAGTAGTTTCAGATATTTTCGAAGGCATAAAGGGATAAGTCACAATATTATTACTAAATTATTATTCTTAAAATTTCTTAAAATTATTACTAATATATTATGTATCTATAGGGTGATTCTCTATCGATGCGACAAACTTCAGCAGATGATTCTCTGTCGAAAATTAAGGCCAGTTTTTATTATGAACCATAAGCGCCTTCTGCTCCTCTGAGGACCTACGGTCCCCCAAAGAAAATTTGGTTTTTATTTTTTCTCGGAAACCATAAGCATCTAAGAATGATTTTTTTGTACCAGTTCAGCTTCTAGTAGGCCGCGTTTTGACCCATTTTCTGCTTTTGATCTGGTCCTCAAGTTACCAAACGTAACTACAACCGCCGAAGTTAAGTGAAGGTGGTAGTCAAGTTTGGTAACTTGAGGGCAAGATTAAAAGCTAAAAATGGCTCAAAACGTGGCCTATTAGGAGCTGAACTTCTACCCCAAATTTCATTCCTAAGGTACTTATGGTTTCCGAGCAAAAAATTAAAACCAAATTAGAGGGGCGTAGCTCCTCAGGGGTGCCGAAGGCGCATATGGTTCATAATAGAAACTGACATTAATTTTCGCCAGAGAATCATCTGCCGAAGTTTGTCGCATCGGTAGAGAATCACCCTGTATAATTTTTAAAGCATTTTGAACCAAAGAATAGGAAAATGTAACATTTTTGCATTATGAAAATATAACATCGTAATTTAAATATAAAAAAAAATAAAATAAAATAAGTCACATTAATTTAACTGAAGAAGGGAATAAGCCACATATTTTAAAACTTACCTGTCTATATTCGTCTGAAGAAGTTTCATTTGCACTATCGTCAGACCCAAGCTAAATACGGCTTGTACCCTTTTTACATTAAAAAAACTGTATTTTAAGTTTAATGTAAAAACGATTTTCTCTATTTACGAACCTGTCAACGTTTTTTTATCGGAAGTTTTTGTTTTTTAAGTAAAAGTCATAGCCTACTGATATAAAAAAATTAAATAACTCACTTTTTTTTTAAAATATGGCTTGTACCGTTGTTGCCGTAAGGTCTTCAAATATAAAAGAAAACTATGGACAACAATATTACAATAATTTATTTGTGATTAATTTTTTTCAATTTCGGATATTCCTTTTGCGTTTTAGTAAGTTTCGCTGTACTATAGTTTTTGCACTCTCTTTTAACTTTTACTATTAGTAAATGTTCCACTAATGATGATGTTATGTGCATTACACAATCATCATTCATATTGATAATTATAGGTCTAATTTTGTTAAATAATCTTTTAAAAATATGATGTATCACATTTTTTCTGTCCTTTAATTTATGAAACATACTTTCAAAATCATCAAGTGCAACCTTAACAATATTGAATAGCAGCTCGGATGGTGCAACTAAGCCACCAGATGCCCCTCCACCTGTCTTTGCAATGTTGTATGATTTATAAAATATTAGCGCTTCATTTTCGCTTCCCAATGTGGTGTTTGTGTTCACTAGCATTTCTTGGCAAACAATACAGTTAGTACTTTTAAGGCTATGTTGAGCTAAATATCCAGCGAAGTATTTTATACTGCTCAATTCCAATGATTGCTCGTTCAAGGTTATGTTAATAAGTACAACCTCTCCGTTGACATGGATGAAGATGGTTCTTTAAAAAGATCTTCAGTCGGCACTTGCGAAGGAGCCAAAGAGCTTAATAAATCTTCATGCTGCATATCCAATAGGTCCGCAACCATTTCTTCAGCGTCTAAAGTTTCGCAGTTGCCATGCCGAGTACGGTCGCAGCAGCGAATTTACTGCTTTAGACCGAAAACTAGTGCGGAATGTTCGCGCTGTTGGGTTTGGATTATATCCTCCTTTTTGTCGAACGGTAGAGAAGAAATGTTCGAGAATATCCTGGTTTAATTTATTGCTTAATATGTATACTGAATCATCTTCTTCTTGTTCACTGTTAAATAACAACAAAATACCTCTATGGTTTGCTCCAAGCCCGAAAAACAAGATTGTTTAGATCTTGCACCATTTTTATCAACTTTGACAAGCTTTGGCACCCATTCCTGAGCTTTATGCAATGTATCCAATACCGTAGCATTTTTAGAATACAATGTGCAAGCATACGGATTACTTGCATACAAGTAATCCGTTCAAGTTGATTATGTTTTTATCCAATTGAAAATTAGCAGCTAATAAATTATTGCGGAGGCTCTTAATAAGGTGAGGGGTGTCAAAAAGTGCTACAATTTTTTTTGTATTAACATGGAAGTATGGTGTGGTTTTGGTAACGCCTAAAGATTAATATGCACTATGATTAGTAGTACCTTGATCGCATATTGTTGCTAGTGGATGTAATCCAATCGAGAAACATTTTTCTATAACTTCAGCAATAATTTGCTTCAATTGCTTTGTAAGTGCACCTGTGTGTGTTAAAAAATAACAAAGCGCAATTTTCCAGGAAGCGTACAGACCTCCGGCCATGAAAACTAACGCATATCTCGCAATACGTTTCGTGCGCCCTAAGTGCTCCAAGTCTTCAAATCCTTCTATAAAATCTAAGGATTTATTATATTCAAGGCATTCTTTAATTGCCATTTCATCAAAACAGATAACACACTTACGGTCACTGGTTGGCCAACCTTCCACTTTGGATTTAATCTGTTGTAAAAAGGAAGTGTTGAATCCAGGTAAGAATTTTGACTGCCCTAGCCATTTCTGAATTGTGCTTATTCCTGGTAGTATAATTTCCTTGCGTAGATGATTATAGGATGATGGACTTTTATAATAAAATGCCAGAGCAAATCTTTTTTCTTCAGGTAGCCATTTATTCTTTCTACCCTTCAATTGCATATGCATTATAGTTTTACAGGACCTTAGAGGATATTTCCTCTGATTTATCATTTCTTCTAATTTTAGATTCTTCTTTCTTCGCAACTTAGAAATAATAGCGCGTGTTACACCTAAGGCTTTTGTTAGTTAACGTATATGTAGCTTTAGTTTCTTTTTTCGAGGCGAATCTGGAAGGTGTGTATCTCCAGTAGTATCCAATTTCCGTTTGACTTCAACTTTTTCAGTCAAATTAATCAATTCCTCCACCCAGCTTGAAGGTTCTGGCGATGGTGTTCTTGACGGCAACGGTCGATGTAATTGGCTCTGCGGAGGGTACACAAATGATGGTGGAACTGCCAAAGATTTCAAAATATCCATAGGAGATTCAGCAGCTGGTTCGTCAGATAGGGAATAATGTTGTGGCACAGCGTTCTTCTTAAGTCGCAATCTGGTTGTCGGATTGGTATAACTATTGTCACTGAAATGCTGAGAACAAATACGTACTTCTTTATCCAATAGTGCCAATGATGCGTTTCCTGTAATAACGAGAATAATCTATTTAATATTTTGTTAAATTTAAGTATATCTAAATCCTCTCCTGATTCATCATTGGATAGTTCTTTTAACTTATTCTACAATATCCAATATTTGAATTTTGCGGGAAAATGGATACGCAAGCGACAGCGCCCACTGGATAATTATATCCAAAGCTTCCTGTTTTACGCGCAACCTATTTTATAATGAGGTTGATGTATCTGTTATATGTACACTGTTGGAAATAATTCACGAGCACACCCTGTATAATCTGAACGCGTGAAGATAAGTCCATAATATTTGCGGAGCACAAAGGTTTACTGTAGACGAGTTTATTCAGGGAGTTTCGAGTTGTTCCGTCGCGGCATTGTTGACTGAGCCGCCCTTCCAAGTGGAACATTCCGTCGCTATGGAGACCGAAGTGGATGGAAAATACCGGTCGTTTTTAGTGTGGTGTGAGGAACCACATTGTTATCGTACTCTGTGCGCAATGGATGGGCGATCGCGTTACTTAAGCGAGTTTGAGCGAGGAATGTTTGTGGGTATGCACATTGAGGGTGTATCGTTCTGTGAAATTGCGCGTCGTCTCGAGCGGTCGTTATCGGCAGTGCAACGGGCATGGCGAGAATGGTCTGAGGTAGGACATAGGTACCTTCAGCCGCGGCCGGGACGGCCCTGCGCGTCCCCAGCACACGAGGATCGCGCTCTTGTGCTCAGCGCTTTAGCGTCGTGTGTGTCCTCCTCAAGACAACTTGGAGCTGTTTTGCCACCGGCATGGGAAGGCGCACTCACTACGCGAACTGTCCGCCGTACAGTTCGCGTAGTTTGGTAGATAGTGGACTGCGAGCGCGTCGTGCGATACAGCGGATTCCAGTAACACCCGAGCACCGCAGCATACGTCACGAGTGGGTCGACGCTAGGCATTAGTAGGTTGCCGAGTAGAGGGACATTTTGTTTTCCGACGAATCAAGATTCGAATTGAGCACCGGTGATGCGCGAATTTTAGTTCGTCGGAGCCGTGGTGATCGTCTACTCGAGCAGTGTGTGCAAGAACGCCCTATCCACCGACAACCGAGCATTATGGTATGGGGTGCGATTACATATGGTGGACGTACACGTCTGCTGCGTGTATAGCAGACCATGACGGGTCAACGATACGTAGATGAGGTGCTACGGTCCGTTGTGCTTCCCTACGTTCGGCGGCTCCCAGGTCTGCTATACATGCACGACAACGTACGACAGCACATCGGGCGTGTTGTACAGACCTTTGTGGAAGAGCACCATATACGAATGCTTCCATGGCTAGCTCGGTTTCCGCATCTGAATCCGATCGAACATGTTTGGGACATGACTGGTCGGAGACTTCTACGTTATCCGGCTTCCTTGGCTAACGTTGAGGAGCTATGGAGGTGAGTTGAGGTGGCATGGTTGGCCATCCCTCTCGCTACAATACAGCGACTTATAGACTCCATGCCACGTCGTGTAGCGATGGTACGCGAAGCTCACGGGGGATACTCTCGCTATTGATGTTTCTCCTCCCAGCAGAGTTATGCCGCTCTCCATGTGAGAGTAAGTTACACTACTTTAGTACTACTTCCATACCAATTTACCATTTTATTGCGCTAGACACACGCGTTCAGATTATACAGGGTGTGCTCGTGAATTATTTCCAACAGTGTATAATCAATGGCCATGACCAAAGCCAACTTAGCTATTGCACTTGTTTTGTGATAATCAGTTTCCTTATAAATTTAATAAGATCTTATTTGATGGACAGACAACAATATGTTGAGTATAATGGTAATAGATCGTCTAGTGTAAAAATCAAACATGGTGTTCCTCATGGGTCTGTTCTTGGACTTCTCCTGTTTATTATATATATTAATGATCTGCCTTGCAACATTATTGAAGAGACATATTTATATGCTGATGATACATCCATCGTATTAAAGGACACTACAAAGGATAACTTGATGGCTAAATCGCAAGAAGCAATATTGTCCACTCAAGAATGGTTCAGTAATAATCTGCTCAAACTAAACAGTGAAAAAACAGAACATATAGTGTTGGAGACCACTCGACGTGGGAGGGAATCTAAAACTGTAAAATTTCTGGGTATGCATCTAGACAGCGGAATGACGCGGGAAGTGCATTTGAAGCACCTGAGGACTAGGCTCACTTCTGCTATCTTTACAATACGAAGACTAAAACAAGTAGCCACTCACCAGGCAGCCAGGTTGTCATACTTTGCATCTTTTCACTCGGTGGCGTCGTATGGTGTTCTTTTCTGGGGTAGGGCATCTGATTTCCTGAGGATCTTCCGACTACAGAAGAGGGCGTTGCGGGTACTGTGTGGGCTGCGAACAGACGAAAGTTGTAAGAACTACTTTAAATATGAGAATATACTTACCTTACCAAGCATATATGTATATACTTACGGTATTGCTGCATGTTCATGATAACAGAGACAGTTTTCCCTCCAATGGTGGTACCCATAGCTATCTGACAAGATCACGACATCAATACCAGGTACCGTACCACAGAATTGCATCAACGCAAAAGTATGTGGATTACTGGGGTCCAAAACTCTACAACGAACTACCACCACAGCTCACTGCGCTATCTAGGCAACTGTTTAAGAGGAAAATAAAACAATATTTGATGGAGAACGTTTTCTATTCGTGCGAGGAATATCTCACGATAGTTCAGGCTCACAATTTTAATGCGTAATGTGTAGTGTGTAATTGCCATGAAATGTATATTTGTATTATTGATATTTCATTTTATTTCGTATGTATTCAATAATGTTTTGTAGTAATGGTTTGACTTTTTGAGCGATTTAACCGCTATACATTCAAAATGGACAAAAATATTTCGGAATACATTCAAACAGGTGGCAAAAAGTGTAGACAGTTTAACAACGACCAATGCAACGTAAGCAAATCTTACATTATTGATTACAAATGTCAGTCAAGGAAAACTTAAACGAGGCGCGATAAATGCCGCCGATAAATTCATCCATTAAATGGATGAAAGCGAAATTGTTTACAACTTAATGCCCAACCGTACCTTACATTTTAAAGGAGAACGTTGTCACGGAGGTGCAAAAAGTAAACAACGGGTGACTGTGGTTTTATGCTGTAATTCGGATGGATCTGAAAAGTACAAGGCGTGGGTAATAGGAAAATCGCGTAACCCACGATGCTTTAAAAATGTTGATAAATCACATTTACCGTGTGATTATACTCATCATGTGTCATCGTGGATAGATGCTCAAGCGTTTCGAGAATGGCTACTCAAACTAGATCAGAAGATGATTGCCCAACATCGTCATATTCTTTTAACTTTAGACAACTGTGCTGCACATAAAACTGAAAACCTAAACTTATCTAATATCACGGTGTATTTCTTTCCGTCCAACACAACAAGCAAATTCTGCAAATTTTTTGTTTTGCCATTTCTACAGTCGACGAACCCTTCAATTTCATCAGTAGCCCTATTATACGTTAACGTAACATCCAATGATATTTCATCAAATAACAGGCAACAAACACGATCTTGTGGTTTTATTTTATCCACTGCTATTTTAAGTGTATCCAAAATTCGGGAATTGATTCCTGTATTGAAAGGCACTTTATTTAAAAAACATATTAATGTCTTTCTGGAAGGCAGTGCAAATGTTTTTTGTAGTAAACGGTAACCTCGAGGACTTTGTTTAAGCAAGGATAATGTCGCTTATCCCAAACCTCCAAACGGCCTCTGCTTTTTTTCTTCTGCATTGCTAACTGCAATTTTATAAAATTGAAAGTTGGAGTATTGATCAAATCTTTTATAAAGTCATTAAAGCAATTTTTGCGTCTCCAACAAACGTTTCTTGCACGTAACATTTTCTTTGTCAAGTTTACGAGTAATTTCCAAAAGTCTCTTTGCTACCGTATACTTTTTTTTTTTGCTTTTGACAGCAAAAAAAAGTTTTGGTAGATAATTTTAAAAATAACCATATGCCGTCATTGCAATCAGTAAAGTAAGGGTCATATCAATATTTAGTCATCTTTTAAATTTACTTTCAATAGGTGCTTTAACTGATGCAATATTGCAAATAAAGTCCTCTTGACTCGATGTTATTAAAATATTAATGGGTAAATTTAATGTAGGAAATGCTCTGGCTGATGAGCTTCATTTCGGTGTCAAAATGAACATCACATACAAAAGATGTGTTCCTCTTCGGCATTGAAATATCTTTTCGCGGAATAGATTCAGTCCATAAAATAAAAAGCTTAAACATACATATAACAATATAACATTATTATGACTATATCATCCTTTTGTACATAGAAAATACTATTTATATTAATAATTATGTATGTATTAATTATTACGCACCTCTTCATCTTTGGGTAAACGGTACATAATAGCTTCCTTGCTAGTGTTGTAACACCCTGGAACTGCACACTTAAAAACCATGTTTCTACTATATAAACTAACTACTAGTTATTCAGTAAGTACTACATTTAGAGTAATTAAATGACTAGTTCATTAAGAAAGTAAGTACAATTGTTACAACTTACCTCAAAAAGGTGATAAAAGTATCCAAAAATACTGTACTAAAGAACTGATTATAACTTCAATCGAAATAATAAATTAAAATTAACCCTTAACTGGTCTAGTGGGGTACAGAGAGACCCCAGACAGTACAAATTTGTTTATAATTTCCTCTCTGTAACACATGGCGGTGTGAATTTCTATATTCCTCAGTCAAATTGCAATTTTTCTGTTGGTGTATGTGAATTGTACAAAAAAGTTATAAAAAAATAAATAGTTTTCGGAGACCTTACCAGACCATTGACGTAAGTTAATTTTCGCACATTATATCAAGTTTTGTTTACAGAAATATATAAAATGTGAGGTTATGTACACACATTTTTTACAGAATGGCTTCAACTTCAAAGCGGTTCTTGACAGACACAGAGTTGGAGAGCATTTTAGAAGATCATAAAGCGATGCTGATGATACATCTAGACAAAGTGATCATGATTCAACATCAGAAGCTTCAATACAAAGTTCAGAATCGGATGACGAAGATAATGGTACTACATCAGATGATAAATTTTATTTCGGAAAGAAACGGTGCTACAAGTGGTCAAAAGAGTGTCCCAAACCAACTCGAACACGTAAGCACAATTTAGTCATCCGTCTTCCAGGCACTAAAAATGAAGCGAGGGATGTTGAGCGGTCTGATATATTGTCTGCTTGGCAGTTACTTATTCCTGAAGATTTTTTGCAACTAATTTTGGTAAACACAAATAATAAAATAAGTGAGATGCAGCACCACTATAAAGCACCTCAACCTGCATTTGTAAGTCTCCTTGATATGATGGAGTTGAGAGCTTTTATTGGTCTGCTTTATCTGTCTGGTATAATGAAATCAAACCATGAAAATGTGGAAGGACTTTTTGCGAATGATGGTACCGGACGCGATGTTTTTCGGGCAACAATGAGCCTTAAAAGGTTTTTGTTTATTCTGACATGTTTGCGTTTTGATTGTGCTGCCACAAGGGAAGCTAGGAAAGCAAATGACAAACTTGCAGCAATTCGAGAATTATGGGACATCTTCGTAGCCAATTGTCAGAAGTATTATACACCAAGCCAAAATGTTACCATAGACGAAATGCTAGTTCCATTTCGTGGTAGGTGTAGTTTTCGGATGTACATGCCAAAAAAGCAGGCCAAGTACGGATTGAAAATAATGTGTCTTTGCGATTCTCGCAGTCTTTACTTATGTAATGCCTTTGTTTACACAGGCAAAGAGACAACAAATGATAAAACTTTATCAATTCCAACAAAAGATGTTCTCAAACTTATTACACCGATTCAAGGGACTAATAGAAACATTACGGTTGACAACTGGTTCATGTCACTTGAGCTATGTGAAGAAATGAAAAAGAAAAACTTGACCGTTTTAGGCACTATGAAGCAAAATAAGCCACAAATTCCGGCAGAGTTCAAGCCACAGAGTAAACGTCTTGTTCATTCAACTTTATTTGGACACAATCAAGAAAAGACTCTTTGTTCATACGTACCTCGCAAAAATCGTGCGGTCGTGCTTCTTTCAACAATGCACCAAGATCAAAAGATCAACAAAGAAAATAAAAAGCCAGATATAATTACAGATTACAACAACACAAAGGCAGGTGTAGATGCATTAGATCAGCTATGTGCTAACTACTCGGTTTCGCGTCGAACTCGCAGATGGCCAATGATTATTTTTTACGCCATATTGAACATAGCAGGCGTCAACGCTGCAGTTATTCTACACTGTAATACAAAAATTGACCCGGTTGATCAACTAATAAGAAGACAATTGCTGAAAAAACTTGGAATGGCTTTGGTAAAGCCTCACATTGAACGTCGTGATGTTCGACCTCTTTCACGGGAATTGAGAGAAATTGTAGTACAACATGGTGGGACACCACTTTCTTCGACCCCTTCCGATACAGAACCGACAAGGAAATCAAGATGCTATGTTTGCCCACGACAGGCAGACAAAAAGACAAAAATGGTGTGCGAAAAATGCAAAAAGCATATCTGCCTCAGCCACCGCTATTCAGTTTGCCAAAATTGTTTATAAATGTATTTAATTATGTCAAAAAAAGTGCAGTTTAAAATTTTGTAAAATAAAATTTTTGTATTTTGTGTCCTCTGTTTCAATAAGCATGTTAAACTTTTGGGGTTCTCATGGACCCCACTAGACCCTTAATGTATGTTAATTTTACCGGACCACTTAAGGGTTAAATTAATTGTTTCACTTTTAAATATATGTTGTGGAATAAGAACAATAACTCCACTACACTTATTATAAATTACTCTCTCTGTCCCATAATAAGTGACAGATATGGTGAAAATTTAAGTCCCAAAATAAGTGTCCGTTTTAAAATAAAAAAATCTATATAATTTTTCTTCAAGATTTTTTAATATCAAACGTCCAAAATTCTTAAGAAATATATTTATAACTTTACAAAACTGTGTAAGAATAATAATAACACTACTTAATTACTAATTACTGCTACTAATCTTTGCCTGAGTAGCTTCGACGAGCTCTATACCGTATTTAAGATAAACTCTCCTCGTCTAAGCAACTTATTCTTGCCTAAGTGAGTCAACCTATAATTATTGCCGCCATTTGCTCTCATTGTCTCTATCATACACTGTTGATGTGTTAAGAAGACCTTGTTTAATGTTTCATGACTTAGATCGTTAAAAGCCTTGGTGACTGAATCGATGAACTGATCGATGTTTGAAGCAGCGTCTTATAGCATTAAAAAACCGAGGTCCAGAACATTGGTATCCGGACTATTCGGGGGTTGACACATTAGGGTTATTGAAGCATTAGTTAATTTTAAGACGCTAACAGCTTCATTGAAGTCTTTATCATTTTTGTCAAAATGTGGTTTGGCATTGTCTTGTTGGGTGTAAATGGGCGTATGAGTATTAGATCTAGGCCATTTAGCTTTAATCGCCGGTAGAAGTTTATTCACCATCATATTTCTATACTCCGGTTTGGTTATAGATTCGATAACTTTTGTTTCCACCGTCCAGGCTGGACGATTTTTACTTGTACGTTTGGCAGGTTGTTGAGTTACAAATGGCCAAATGCCTAGTTTTCCATTAAACCATTGATTACGGTAGTTATCCCATCTTGGACGGGCAACAGCGGCTAAAAACATGACCTTCGTAATAAATCTCTTACTTTTACATGTTTCATGAGGCTCCCTCTCATCATGAGCGAGGTAGTATTTATTAGAGGTCTTTTTTAAATAAAACCATTTCTCGTCAACATGAATGTAGTTTTTCATATCCTTAAAAAGAGGCCAAGCAGTATTCCAAACGTTGGATTTTGTTACGGTCAGTAAGAAATGATTTTACTGCGCTTGAATGAGATTTTATCAGCCCAGATTGTGAATTGTGCTTTTTGAAATTCCAATGGTATATTATGCAAGTGATCGGATATTTCTGCGGCGATGAATCGGTATCTCTTTTATTTTTTCTATATCTACGATTTTTCGTTTCCTGCTGACTCTTCCAGATTTTCGAGAATTTACATTCGCGCTTACCGCTCCTTCACGTAAAGTTTCTTGTCCTCGATGCCAAATTCGACTTATAGTCTTCTCCGATACAGAATACCGTGCAGCTGCATCCTTTATCGATCCATGTTTAAGTTTACCATTTACAAATTTACACTTACTTCTAGCAAATAATGGTACACACTTTGACGCGCTTCCTGGTTTAGGTTAGGCCTTTTTCGTTGAGGGACAACTTCAAAAACTCCTCGACGTTCCATTATGTGACCACTCCGGTACTTTTAGAAATAACAAGACGACGTATGACTTATAAATCACTACTCAAAAGTTAAGTAGACGTGTTTAAATTTTTTGACAACATTCATGTGTCAGTTTTGACTTAAGTCACTTGATGGAATACAAGATTGCAACTGACATTACGAAATAACGTTAAGTTTCGGGAAATGCCAAAACCGGACACTTATTAATTATATATGGGACAGAAGGAGTATTAAACAACAACAAATCACTCTTTCTTCAAATCGCTAGCACAATACAGCGCAATCAGAAATATTTGAATATTACTATGTCCTATGTCAAACCTTGCCAAACAAATTCAACTTACAACTCTAACCTGTGTTTTCCCGAAACAGAGGTTCCTGTAACAGAACGGTCAAAATCAAGGTTTATATATTAAAGGTTGTCTAAGTTCCTATTGTCACCAAGTACGAATTGAGCGCCGTTCGATCTGCTTGGCCATTGGTCGTCAACACTACCTACGGATCGGACGGTCGCCAACCAACCACAACGCCCGGTTGATAGGGTTTTACCCAAGGGCGCCTATATAAGGCGGCCGGGTTTCCATCAGCGGTCAATTCCAACCGAACTCCGAAGCGACAACAACAGCGACAACGATAACAGCGACAACAACAGCGACAACGATAACAGCGACAACAAGCCAGCACTTCAACCGCCAATTCGAAGACGACCCCTTTCGTCTTAAAAAAACCTTTGAGGGTTTTTTTTTGTACATATTTTGTAAATAAATTATTTCGTTTTATTCAACAACTGTTGTTTCTTCTTCGGCGCAATCCATCCCCCGTAACACTATGGTGCAATACTTTGATTTTAGATTGTGGGCGAGGGGCAAGAGCAGGAGTGTTTTGTGACGTAAGCGATCACGGATTGCGCACGCAACCTCATGGCCATGTGGTGTTCTATGCCTTTGTTTAATTTGAATTGCTTGGCGGTATTATTTTCCACATGTGACGTAATGCGCAGTATGGTTGCGTACGAACCTAGACAACCTCTTATATATAAACCTTGGTTCTATGAACAACATAACACGATGCGAGGTTTAAATATTTTATATAGACTGTACCACAGTGTCGGCACGTATAGGCTATCTTTTACTCTGACTGTATCGAACCAGTGACGTCAATCTGCGGGGAAATAATCGATACTACAGAGGCATAGGGAATTAGGTAACCTTATGTTCTACAGACCTTGATTGATGTGGATTGATGCATGACTAACACACAAGGTTCATGATTGCCAACTTGGTGTCTTACAAAAACCCTATTTCAACAGTATTAATTTATTAAATTTATATGTACAAATCAAAATCAATTCTATTTGAAGAATAAAAGTTTCCACTTTCACCACATTTTCTTACAAAAACCCCCGTTTTAAAGCTTCCATCCTCGCTCCATTTCAACATTTGTTCACTAGTAAATGGGCCTTCAATTTCCTCCTTATTTTGATCGCGTTTTAACTCCCACATTAAAACTTTTTGCACATTTTCTTCCTCATCATCAACTTTCTGTTCATCCAACCCCAATTTTTCTTTCTCTTTATCATCAAAATTATCCGAATACATATCCAATTCAGGTTCATTCTTCTTCGATTTATTCTTTTTCTCATATTTTTGAATTTTCCCCGAAATAAACTCATAAGTTTCTTGATAAACGTCCATATTTCCCAAGTTATTTAATATTTTATTTGATAATTCAGTTAACTCGGTTACTTCTTTGTTTGTGTTTAAAGTCCCAGCTTTTTTACGTTTTAATCGTTCAATGCTGCTTAATTTTTCTGTTGGGCCTCCAAGTCTCCTTAAAGCTTTTGAAATAGTTTCTGTGGGTTTTAAATATGTTAGAATTAACTTGTATGTTTTGATTTCATCAAAATGTTCGTTCTCTTCATTCTCAGAGTCACTTTCTTCCCCTAATCCTTTCGGTTCTGATGATTCAATGTTGGCGTTTCGTTTAATTTGTTGCCAATCGATGTTGTCCAACCAATTATCACGAACTTCTTTCTCATTTTTCCAAATGAAGTGACCGTCTTTGTCGAAATGGCCCAATTCCATCTCTTCTTGCATGTTAAAAGCTGTCATTCGTTGTTCACCATCTTCTGTTATTGTTCCATCTTCTTCACCTTTATAATAATTGTATTTATATTAATTAGTTTGCGATTAATCAATATTTACCTTCAATTTCGTTTTCATCAAGAACGTTATCATCATCTTGAAAATCTTCCTCGTCGGAGTCAAGGGTGTGTTTTTTTCCATAAACGGGGCGTTTTTGGTATTTTCTAGCAACGTTTACCGTCTCGAACGGCTCCGATGCGTCGAATTTCCTTTTAGACATCGCGTTAAAGTGAAATAGTTCTAGGAAATTGTATCTGATTAAAAGTGACAAGTAAACTCTTAAAAGTTAGGTTATGTTTATGATTTATTATGTTATTTCTAAAATTAGATTTTTTAGGAAACAATTAATTAAAATTAATTATTATTTGTTTATTGATACATGTTTAATTAATATTTAAAACGAAAAAAGTTAAAATTTGTTATAAAAAAATTAATTAAATTAAAAATAAAATCGGCCGATAGATGGCGGAAATTACTTACACAAGAAAAATCTCTTTTTCGAGATTTTTAAACTTTATTTTATTGATTTTTCTTTTTCGTTGGGTTAAATCGACTTTTTCCTTTTTTTTTATAAACTAATTATAATTAAATAAAATATTTTTTTTAATAAAAACGATGGCGCCATCTTTCAGATTGCAATCAACACCCAAAAACAATCGCGAATCGTATCAAAATTTTGCAACCGTCCCCGTGTTCCCGCTTTTCCAGCAATTTTCTTCAGGATAAACCGGGATAAAACAGGTAAAATTGTTTCTTTTGACCTATATTAGCTATAATAAAGCTAAAAAATTAGCGAGGTAAGACGCCAGACAAATTTTTTTTTTATGTTAATTATTACTTATTTTACCGTTATAAACAGTAATATTACTAAATAATTAAACATTTAAAGTCGCTCTTTTACTTCTTAGAGCCTCTAAAAGTTTATTTAAATTTAAAGCGTCTTAAAATTAAACAAAAACAACTTTGTCAATTCTTTCATAGATGGCGCTACCAACAAAATAATTTTTTTTTGACATAAAAATCCTTTGACGTTTGAAATGTCAAATTAAAATTGAAAATTTAATTTGTTACTTATGGGTTAAAATGGGGCGAATAAAGCCGTCTGATTTCGTTAGAAAAAACTTTTTATTGGTTGGAATAATCTCGTCGATATTTTTGGCGGGAATTTACCCAAAATTAGGTAGTAAAAACGGTGAGGTTATGATTTTGAGGTTATGTAAATACATTAATGTTTTTTTTTTGTATTTTAGGCCCCCTCAAGCCTGAATTTACCGTTAAATATCTCGCCGTAACCTTAATTTTTCTCTTAAGCGGACTATCAATTAAAACCGAAAACTTATTCGATGCCTTAAAACAAACTAGAATTCACTCATTCATACAGATATTTACGTTCGTTTTTATCCCTTGTTTCATGCAAATTTTTATATGGGGGGTGAAGTTTTTTAACGTTGATGATTGGATTTTAAAGGGGTTAATTTTTATTAATTAAATTTTTTAATTTTAATCAAATTAATTGATTTAATTTGTTTTTAGATTGATTACTGTGGGTTGTATGCCCCCTCCAGTTTCTAGTGCTGTTATTTTAACAAGAGCTGCACAAGGTAATGAAGCAGCAGCTATTTTTAATTCAGTTTTGGGGAGTTTCTTGGGTGTTGTTATAACACCTTTTATTTTATTACTTGTGGTAATAAGAATTGGTTGTTTTTAAAACAATTTAGTGAAATCATTTTTTATTTTTAGTTGGGTTATACAGCCATTGTACCCACATTTGGAACAATTTTAGAGTTGGTGATCACAGTTTTATTCCCAATTATAATCGGGCAGTGTATTCGAAAATTTACGAATTTTAGGGGTTATAATTTGCCCTTGAATTCAATTGGGCAAGGTGCTTTATTATTTATTGTTTATTGCACGTTTTGCGATACATTTTCAACTCCAGAGTTAGGTTTATCAGCTTCTGATGTTCTTATTACGGTTCTTTTAGGTACGAAATTCTTTTAATTAACCCTTAAGTAGTGACGTGCGGTCATAGTGACCGCTTCGTTGTTTTACATAACCCGAATTGGCGATATCACTCCAAATCTGACGCCATATTATAGCGAGTTGCCAAGGGATGCTGCTATTGGTGGTAAAAATTTTGCGGGATACCGCCAGTGTCACTTTTGGTTACTTTGTGTGGTTTTGTCATATATATACTATCTTCTATATCGCTGACTAAGGCAGCAAAAGAGTGTAAACACTAGAGTGCAGATATATATATATCTGTCTTTGTCGTACCCCCGTCGACTCAAGAGACATGTGTGAACACGTGATGAGTACGCTTTTATCTTATTGGACGGTGAATTAAAAATTAATAGCAGCTGATGACCTTGATGTTTATAAATCAACAAATAATCGTCTTTTATTTTGTTACCCTTTTGTAATCTAATCAAAAATAATTGGTGTAACCCACAAGTCTGGTAAGTACATGGCGCAAACATAAACAAACAAGCAGCTAATTATTAATAATGAAAATTTTAAGATAGAATGTTATGTACTTTAAATAGTAAGTATATATTTTATATCTTTCATTAATGTAACAACTTCTTTAAATAGCGTGAGCCCACAAATTATGTTCAAAATTACATATTTTTTTTAATGAACAATCTACATAAAGTTGATATTTAATGCAATATTTAACCTCAATTTCACACAAAAGTACATATACTCTAATTTATTTGATGCATCAGTGATAATTTATAGTTAAAGTAAACCATCTATAATAATAATTGCATTTTAAAGCTGCATAAAATACGCGCGAAACACTTCACACTCTTTAAAATTTACGATTCGCGCTAGCGCTTTCACGACACCGGGGTACGACAAAGACAAAACATATATCATTCCGTCTTCTTTTGATGGAAACGCTCGCCACTCATTGCTTAGATAGGGAGTCAGCGATATAGAAGATAGTATATATATGGGTTTTGTATTCTGGTAACTCATAATAAGATGGCGGATTTTAAATCGAGGTCACAAAACGAGGTGCCGCCAACATCAAACGAATCGACGTCAGTGTTATTTCCAACGATCTGACAACATCGTTCGCTTCGCTTCTCTTGAGAGACGCAAAGTGGGACCAAATCTCCAAAACGTGGCCAAAACCCCAAAATGACGTTTAATTCAAACAAAACTCATCACTCGGGGGTTTTTGAGGTCGCTGATTATGAATTTGAACTTAAAAATTGTCCAAATAAAATGGCGGATCCAATATAGCAACGAGAGGCATGAAAGCTCGTCATAATTTATGAATAGAAGCATTATATATAGAGTTGGATATCAATAATTACAACAATTAACATACTGAAAACGTCATTTGATTATTAAACTAAATAACAGAATATCCGTCGAAAATATATCGAAGAATTGTAATAATAATAATAATAAGATCCGCTATTGAAGGAAATCGGTATCCGAATCAGTATCGCTCTCGAAGTTCTCAGAGTCAGAATCCACATCAGAGTTTTCCATGTTCAGTCGTGGTGAGATGCCTCCTTTGACAAACATTTGATTTTCTTCTTTGGCAGTTTTCTGATGCTGGAAATGTATGGATCGGAAGTTACCAGAAGCCGCTTGAAAACGTCTTCCATTGTTTTTACTCGCGAACACTTCCTGGAAAAGTCTTCGCGATATCTTTTAATATCCTTGTTCCTGGCTTCTTGTGCTTCTTCGGATAATTGACCGATTGGGAGCAATGCGCGAGCTACGATTTGTGGACTGTGAATCAACAACTTATGCACCGAAGTAGGCATATAATACCATGGATACAGCTCAACGAATTTCCTCGCAGTTGTCAGCGTATAATTATGGAACTTATCAGTATTGATTTCATGTCCACTCGTAGTGACTTGTAAGATGACGTGAAACCGTTCTATCAAATCGATGTCCAATGATGTTATGAGAGCAGATGTCTCCGAATTTTTACCGTTGGTATTTCCGTAACCAGTTTTCGGACGATCGACAATAAGTCCCAGTTTTGAGCTGAATCCCTTTTGAATGATCTTCTTGCGCGTTTCTACCATCTCTTTTTCTTCGGCACTGCGTGCTTACCATTTTTTGATACCAAGTTTGTATGACAAATGCAAGCAGCATTCAAAAAACCTTATCCAAGCATGTAATATTGAAAGTCCAAAGTTCAGATTCTCTTCGTTAACTTCTTTTTGCAATACAGCATTGATGTTATTGAAATCTTTACTAGTACTTCCACATAAATAGCATCGTTGCGTAGACTTTATGGATGCGACTGCGTTGCATACTTTGCCATCGATCATTGTGAACGCCATATTGTACGAAACCGAGATTTCTTTCCCATGCATTACTTTCTCAAAGGGAACAAGTGACTCTCACTGACCGTAGATTCTGCACTTTCGTGCAAAAATTGAAGTCTCAGCGGTCTACAAAATCGAGGAGACGATGGTCTAGGATTCTTCCAAATCACGTCTACTGCCTCTGATTGTGGATCCACAGAAATGAGTTGTAAGGGTACTACCAATGTAAAAAATACATTCGCATCTGATACGCGTTCATCCTCAAATGTTTGTTTATATTCACTTTGTCCTGCACTTTCGTCATAACCCCATTTGAAAATGAATTTCATGTGGCTACCATTGGCTTGATCCAAACTGCGAATGATGTCTTCTTGGCATAATAAAATATGGTCGGTTGTATGATCCAATAAAGGTTGTAGCTGAACTTCAGCCATGCTTTATGTGATGATGATAGCAATATTAGGTGGATAGCAACGCTTTTTCGCTTCTGCCAATTTCTTGTAGGAAGGATACAGCTTGCAGTTATTCTCCTTACTTGTTGTTCTCAATCCCTGATTGATGCGAAATATATATTTAATGCGAAAGTGCGGCTTCGGCGTTTTCTCGCTTGTCGCTGTTGATTGAAAAGCCTGTCGATACTTCGAAGCTCTCGATGGACTTGTCATTGTTATTTCATAAACAACCTTCGAAGCATCCAATTTACCTGCAGAGCGCAGGCTCATTTGAGTAGCATAAGCTAACTCTTCTGGCGTTAAAATTTTGCGAACTGATTGGGTTCTTCTGCGTTTCGACCTCTTGCTCAATGATTCAAAATCCCCAGAAGGACGTCCACTGCAGGTACTAGTCGATGGCAGATCACAGTCAGCTTGATAATTGCCACTAACAATAGGTGCCGGAAATGAAACGGGTGAATTCACCCATTCATTATTTCGTTTTAAAAAGCAACGGTCGACCAATTTTCCCGGAAAGTTGTTCCTCCAGGTAATAGATTGTTTCAGCTAGGCCATCATTCCACCAGTGTCTGACGATGGTGAATATTTCTTGCCGAGTGAATTTCATATATTCTTCATCCGAACCTGTGTGAAAAATATTACTTTAGCATTAGCAACAAATTAATTACAGAAAAATAGTTAAATATCGTAAGCGTGCTGCATGGGAAAAATAGTTCAATATTATTTGGGACGTACAAGCTCGAAGAAAAATTCATTATACAAGAGAATAGGCAGATTTAGGCAGCTGATTTTTGTCAATTCGATCAGATTGATTAATCTATAGTCTGGGAGTTGTAATTCCGCGTCATATTGCGTTATATGCTACTTTTGCTCTACTTGAAAATACAAGTTCAGAAAATCATGCTATTTTTGTACAAGCATCGAAAAAGGTGTAATATAAATAGGAAAACCATGAGATTTAAACCTTATTAGTGTATGGATATTTTCTACATACCTGTGGCAATCGTTTCCAACTTGTAGAATTGTAATTCTTCACTTCATTACTTAATTATCAACTCAGTAACAGAGGGTAAATTTGATTAGTTTCGACAGTGACACGTGCGCTCTTGACGAATGTCAACTTGGAATTGAAATAATTTGACAGGCATCGAAGGTAGGGACCTATTCTTTCGGGGTGAGATACCCTGATTCGAAAATTCATTTTTCGGGTTTTTGGGACACGTTTTGGAGATTTGGTCCCACTGTGCGACGTTGCCAGATCGTTGGTTATTTCTGGTTATTTTGTGACAATACGATCGCCCCCCTCCACTTGCTCTCAGTGGCGTCCTAGAAAACAAGTCAGAGCATGCGAGTTGACTTAATGCCACCAACTTGTTTTCGAGAACGCCACTGAGAACAAGTGGAAGGGGGAATCGTATCGTTTTGTTACAAAAGTTCCGTGCCCTAATTATTACAATATAAACTTTGAAGAAACCCTTATGAAATGGTCAAAAGAGGCCGACAGCGAAAATAGTGATATAGATAATTGTGAAACTAACAAATATGAAGAAAGTGACCATGATACATATTCTGAATTGTCTACTACGGAAAATGACAATGATGGTCAGGATGTTGTAAATATGGAGCAAGACACCAGTGAGTCTACGACAGACAGTGAATCACAAAACTAGAAAATATAATTATGGTAAAAATCGGTAGTAATGGTGTAGTGAAACACCCCACAATCAGTCTCGAACACGACATGATAATATTACTGTGCAGCTGCCAGGTGTATGGCCCTCAGCACTAGATTACTAATACCTCACTAATTGAACTAAAATTAGAAACTTTCGTGTTTTGCTGTGCGTCTTTTAAGAAAAGCTTTGACGTTTCGGATGCCATGTTGCAAGATTCTTCAGAAACTGGTTCGATGTGACGAAATCGAAAATCGGGAACAATATACAGAGTGAGTTTTTTTCCATGTTTAGTATGGAGATCTCGAAAAAACCGTTTTTTTGTTGTATCGTTCGATACCTATGGCTCCGCTATTATTGATTTTAGGAAAAATGTGTAAAGGAAAAATTTGTAGGGTATTACATGTTTAATAAAGCAGTCTAACTGATTTTTTTATTTAAGAATAATTTTTGAGTTATGACATAAGCTTGTAAGTTTTCTAATGGAAACCATAGTTGGCCATGACTTTATAAAAAAGGCCTTTTCTCAACGATTCTAATGATATACCACTTGATATGAATATTTTTATTAATAAATAAATTATAGCTATTTATTTTATTTATTTATTTATTTTAATTTGCAAACTGTTCAGGTAGTACGCTATGGAAACAATTGATACGTTTGGTTATGACAGCTTAAGGCGTCGATTAGTTGCTAATTAACGTTGATTGAGGTTGTGTAAATTATAATTAATATGAATTTTTCTAATCAAGAACACCGCGATATTATTGAGTGTTACATTGTATGCCGTAAAAATACAGTACAAGCTGCAGAACAATATTTTGATCGTCGCCAGCCACCTCTACCTACGTTTAAAAGGTTGTATGATAATTTGGGCGAGTATGGTTCTTTCTGTAAACCAACTAAAGATGCAAGAGGCGGTAATAAAGAGACAGAAATAAACATATTTGCACGAAGCTATCAAGATCCATCGGTTTCAACAAGACAAGTTGCAGCTGAAGCAGGCACGTCGCAACTTTTGTATCATCCATACAAAATGGCAGTTTCACAAACCCTACACCCACATGACTACAATAAGCGTGTAGAATATTGTATAGTAGACGCCACGAGAGCTGGCAGTAAATCATCATTTTCCGCTCTTACAAATGCCATACGTAGTTCACAAACCGCTAGAGAGTAATGTGTGTTGGAAAGAGATAGCATTAGTTTAATATGTCTGCTGTACAATTCAAATGGCCACGTCGAAAAAGTACGTCTGTTCTTGTAAGGGATGTCACTCTATAATTATAACCTCAAATCGAAACGTCTTGTGAGCGTTGTCATGAATCTGTTAGTGTTTTCACAAGCCGAAAATGTTTTCTTTGAAAGGAAAATCATTAAATAATATCTTTGACAATGTTTGACATATAACCTCCATTACTAACATAACCTATATGTATGTGGTGAAATAATCTAAGTCATACGTCCATATCTTGATTCATACCATTTTTAAGCGACCTGTCACTGCCAGCTCTCGTGGTTTCTACTATACGTGGTTTATTAACATATGTGAAGCTGATGCACAGTTTAGATTTAAAGTTTTGTGGACGGATGAAACACGATTTACAAACTGCGGCATGTTTAATAGACATAATCTACATTTATGGATGCAGGAAAATCCGCATCATGTTCAACAGAGGAGACCTCAAGTTTGGAATTAATGTTTGGTGCGGTGTCATTTCTTCAACAATTCTTGGTCCGTACATTTTTTATGATACATTAAACGGGGATCGTTATCTTCACTTTGTACAAAACGCGTTCGATAATATGGTGGATGAATTGCCCCTGGAGACACGAAATGGTTTCAATACGATGGGGCACCACCACATAATAAGTTAACGGTACGAAATCATTTAAATCGAACATTCCCGAACTCATGGATAGGAAGAAACGCGCCGGTTGCATGGCCACCTCGATCCCCCGATCTATCAGTCTTAGATTTTTATTTATGGGGTATGCTAAAAGATAAAGTGTATCAAAGGTCGTACGACACAGTAGATGACCTTCTAATAGCTGTATTAGAAGCTTTTGCTAATATTGATAGACGTTCCGTTAGAAAAGCTACAAATTTCGTTTTAAAAAGATGTCACTTGTGCATTAATCATAATGGTGGACACTTTGAACATATAAAATAAACAATATAAATATTTCTACGCGTGGAGAAAAAAGTAGGATCTAACATACCTATTCCTACGAGTGCCGAGAAGAATATTACCTAACACTATTTATGTCCTAATTTATTTTATTATTTTCTAATTTATTATTCCTTAATTCTGTTCATTCGTTCCTCATAAATTATTTGTATTTAAAATTATAACTCCTTTTCATACGAAAATAATTATATTGATAACTTAGAAATTAAAATACAAAAGAGTAATAACTAACTTGAATTTTATTATTAAACGCGGAGTGCATTTATCAATTGTCTCCATTATGTACTGGTTGGGTTATGCAAATTACACTTTTTACACTTTTTTCCTAAAATCAATAATAACGGAGCCATAGGTATCGAACGATATAACAGAAAAACGTTTTTTCGAGATATCTAGTTAACCATGCATTTTATCCAAAAAACAAAAAGCTCATTAAATTGAGTTCAAGAAACTGCAATTCTTTCCTTATTTAATCATCTCTCTATCTCCGCTAGTTTTCAAGATCTCTATACTAAACATGGAAAAAAACTCACCCTGTATAAGTGGGAAAGCTAATTAATAATCAATTAAAGCTAATTATTAACTAATTGTGTCGCGTCCGGTGTGAGGCAGGAAAAGGTCTTCGTGTTCACCACCATCTTCCATGTTCTTATAAGCTCCCAGCCATCCTCTCTGTTGACGTTATTTCTATGTCGGTGGATCTCTATGGCTTCTCTTGTCAGTCTCTGGTGATATCTGTTGTCCTTAGCCAGCACCTTTGTTTGGTCGAAGTCTATTCGGTGTCCCTCTGCATGGCATTGTAAATAAACAGAAGGACCACACTCGCATGGGCAGCCTACGGGAAACTTAGAGACATCTTCAAAAGCGATATTCCTATATATTTGAAAATATTTTTGTTTTCGGTTATGACATACGCCTTCGAAACTTTAACATCAACAGTAGCCACTGCCAGCAGGCTCACAGTAACGCAAAGATAGATGGAGAGGTCAATGCTGGGTGTAACCCCGAGGGATCACATACGAAATTAAGACCTATGAAGAAAAACTGGCATAAATGATGTAGATAACATTGTGGCAAAGCTCAAGTGGAACTGGATCATGTCGTGCGATTAAAGAATGAGCAGTGGACAAAACGGTTGCTTGAGTGGACAGACGAAGTAGAGAAAATCGCCTACACA